>JAPKLW010003915.1:0-33212 GCA_026898455.1 Plectranthus barbatus
TGATTCCCCTTGCTCATCAAGAAATATCTGGCAGCTGGTACTCATCGGGATCCTTAGAGACTTAGTCTTCTCTGGGCAATATTTCTGAATTAGATCCTTGGTATACTTCCGCTGGCTGATAAATATACCATCAGCTGACTGTTGGACCTGGAGTCCTAGGAAGTATGTTAACTTACCCATCATACTCATCTGGAATGAGGTCTGCATCAGTTGAGAAAACTTCTCACAAAGAGTTATATTCTTCGACCCGAAAATAATGTCATCGACATAGATCTGCACCATCAGCATGTCAGCTCCATCGTTGAGAAGAAAGAGAGTCCGATCGATCTTCCCTTTTCGAAATCCATTTCTGGTGAGGAACTGAGATAGTGTATCATACCAAGCCCTGGGCGCCTGTTTCAATCCATACAGGGCCTTCCTTAGCTTGTACACTTTGGTGCCAATTTCAAATCCAGGAGGTTGCTCTACATATACCTCCTCCTTTAGCTCGCCATTCAAGAATGCGCTCTTCACGTCCATCTGGAACACCGTGAAGCCGTGATACGCTGCATAGGCCAAAAACAGCCGTATCGCCTCCATTCTTGCAACTGGTGCAAAGGTCTCATCAAAATCGATGCCTTCACACTGTCTATAGCCCTTGGCGACTAAACGAGCCTTGTTCCGGACCACAATGCCATCTTCATCTCGCTTGTTCTTGAAAACCCACTTGGTGCCAATCACTGACTGGTGTGATGGTCTCTCTACCAAGTCCCAAACATTGTTGCGAGTGAACTCCGCAAGCTCTTCGTGCATGGCATTGATCCAATCGGCAGATTCGAGCGCATCTTTGATGGACGTAGGTTCCATCTGAGAGATAAAACAAGATAAAAGCGCTCTGCCGTGTCGAGTCTGGACAGAACCTTCCGGATCACCGAGAATAGCATCAGATGGGTGATCCCTCAGCCATTTGGGAGGACCAGCGACCGCTGGTTCCGGCTGGGAAACAGGTTCATCTGCCCTGACGACTGGTGCTTCCACATTTCCACCAGTCGGAGCTGCAACATCAGCTGGTGCTGGACCTTCACCAGTTGGAACAACTTCATCAGCATCACCTTCTGGCTGGTTGTCTGAATCTCCTCCAATGTTGTCAGCATCAGCTGGAACATCCTCTCCAGCTGGTCCATCACTGCCTTCTTCTTCAAAAAGGCCAGTAGGGATTCCCCCTAGATTGTTACTGGGTCCACTCAGGGAGATTGAGTGTAAGGTCTCAGCAAGATCATTTGCATCACCGACCCTCTCAGGTTGCTGATGGGCACCTGAGGTAACTGGTTGTGAATATGATCCATTCATCGGTCTAGTCGAACCAGTTGGTTGAGCATTGGAAGAATTCCTGCCCAACTGGTCATTGACATCATTGACCTCAGGAACATCTTCTGCCAGTCGGCGTAAGGTCCTGCGCACTAAAGTAGCTTCATCAAAAACAACATTGCATGTTATTTCCACAAGCTGGGTCGTCTTGTTAAATACTCTGTAGCCCTTGTGAGAGGGGTGTCCATATCCGACAAACACACCCTCATCAGCTTTAGGCGAGAAAGCATTTAAGTTCGACTTCCCATTATTATGGATATAACATGGAGAACCGAATGCACGAAGATGAGCTAAAGTAGGCTTACGACCGAAGTACACTTCGTAGGGAGTTTTCTGAAGTCTGTCGTTGATCCCGCTCCTATTCTGAGTATAGCAAGCAGTCACCAACGCCTCTCCCCAGAAACTCTGACCCAAACCAGACTCAGCCAGCATGGATCGGACTGCTTCCTTCAGCGTCCTGTTCCTACGTTCTGCCAGTCCATTCTGCTGTGGTTGCCTTGGAGTAGATCTCTCATGCTTGATCCCGGCCTCCGCGCAGAAATCCATCAGCGGACCATTGCAGAATTCAGTCCCATTGTCCGAACGAATTCGCTTCACGACAGCTTCTCTCTGCTTCTGAGCTTGGATGATCAACTCTGGAAGAATCACCTTCACCTCATCCTTTGTTCTGAGAAGCTTCACCCATGTATAGCGCGAGTAGTCATCGACTACCACCAGCGAATATCGTCTTCCTCCAATGGTTTGCGGCGTTACTGGTCCAAACAGGTCCATATGTAACAGCTCGAGTACCTGACTGGTACTAGGGTGAACTGGCGACTGGCTCTTGAAGGATTTCTTGGTCTGTTTGCCTTGCTGGCAGGCCTTGCAAATCCCTTCCTTCTTGAACCCGCCCTTGGGAAGACCATCTACAAGATCATGCTTGGTTAGATAATTAATAGTTTTGAAATTCAAATGACTTAACCTTTTGTGCCACAGCCAGTTGGTCTCCATGGAACTGGTGGCAACAAAGCATGTATCAGTCTTCCCGCTTTGCCAGTCAACGACATACAACCCTCCTTTGCGGACACCTTTCAGCTTGGTCTCGCCAGATTCTTCATTCTTGATCTGGCACCCGGATTTGTCAAACACAATGGTGTAACCATTGTCGCACAGCTGGCTGATGCTCAGGAGGTTGTGCTTCAGGTTGGTAACAAGGGACACGTTGACAATACGCACATCATCCTTCTCTATGCATCCCTTGCTGATAACTCTGCCCTTGGAGTTATCACCAAAAATAACTGGAGGTCCTCTGACCTTGGTGAGCTCCGAAAACAAGAACTCCTCACCAGTCATATGAGCGGAGCAACCACTGTCAATGATCCACTCGCTCGACCTCTGAAGCTGATACGCATGATCCTGTTCCTGCAAGAAAAATGAAATCATTTAGGTCCCCGATCATCAGCGGGTCCTGCAGGGTTAGATCTCTGGAACATTCCTTTCGGAATCCAGATTTGAGTAATCTTCAGCTCAGTGTTACCCTTGCTGACATTACTTGTAGCCTTTCCCTTCCTCTTAAAATAATGCATGGAATTGTTTTTGGAAGGTGTGGCTGTGTGTGCAGTTCCTCTAGAAGTATTCTTCTTCTGAGGAGATCGGAAATTTCTTTCCGACCGCTTGTGCTGCCTTGGTGGTCTTTGGAACTGTGGACCACGGTGGTTAGCCTTCCTAGTCCTTGATGAAAACATTTGATTGGGCTCAGGCCTCCGATAGGTATTCCTCCTATCGGGAATTGTCCTTCTCTCAGTATTCTGCTGAGAGTGGGACCCCTTGTAAGTATGCTGGCAACTGGCATACTTGTAAGGTTGTGTGTGGAACCTCTGGACAACTGGTGCTGGCTGTCGGGTTCCACTGGCTGCTGGTGCTGACTTCCTTGCCTTGGAATATTTTGGCTTAGTCAGCTTCTTAGGGTGTGCTGGCGTCTTGTCAGCAGAGGAATTTGCCAGTCGAGGTTGTTGTCGTGATGACTCACCTCTATATCTGGGCTGATGATTCCTTTGCTGATCAGCCATACGAGGTATGCTGGCAGCACCAGCTGGTGCTGACTCATTTACCATTCTGCCCTTACCCTTTCCAGCATTGATTTGTTCGGGTTGATTTTTGCTCAAATCATTTGAAAATCCCAACCCGGACTTATCACAGGGCTTTCTCCAATGACTTAGAGCTGCCTCTAAATCTCTGGAACCTTTGTTCAGAAAATTGATCTTATTTTCTTGCTCCAGAACAAGATTGTGAAAGTTATCTCGCTCAGTTTTAGCAACTTGGAAATCTTGGAGCAATTCGAAATGAGCCTTTTTCAAAGTTTCTAGCTCTTCGCTGAGTGACCTAGATTTTTCAATCTCACTGGTCAAAATGGAAACTTGATTTTTCAGCGAAGTGTTTTCGCCAGCTAAAACATTTTTCATTTCATAAAATTTTAAAAACTCATGCTGAAGAACATCTAAAGTGACATCTTCTGAGTCGGAGCAATGCGACTCAGAATCGTCTATGATTTGAACAGGCATGATATGCAATTGAGGATCTGATTGTACCTCATCATCAGCAGTCAATGCCAGATGTTCTTCCTTGTCAGCATCTTCTTCAGCTGACACTTCTCCTAGAGCAGCCATGAATGCCAGAAGAGCTTCTTCTTCAGACTCTCCATCTGACTCGTATTCCCCATCATCATGGTCGGGGATATCAGGAACTTCAGTCCTTGTCAGCATGGCTTTGGCAACTGCCCTGGAGGCACGCTCTTCAAAGAGCTTCTTCAGCCGTTCCCTCTCAGTTTTGTCCACCTGCGGACATTCAAATTTTAAATGGTCAGGGGATTGGCATTGATAGCAAGCACGAGGAGCTCTTTTGACGAATTTCCCGTCAGTTGAGCTTGAAGAGACTCCCTGCTTTGACTTAGCCTTTTCCAGTAGGACGGCCAGTCGTTTCATTTGCTGCTCAAGTTCAGCGATAGAGCTCTCGCCACTTTTGGAGTAAGATCCTGACGTGGATGGGATCTCCTTCGGCTGGTTGGTCTGCCCAGCAGGCCTGTCAGCATGGAAGGGCTTCTTGGGCATCCGCTTGAAGTCCTTCTTGACGAAGTAAGCTTCGTCCTGAGCCTTAACGCTGGGGGATCCAACATTCCTGATAGCCTCGTTTTTATTCACCATCTGGATATCCCATTCATGTGCCTGCAACTGAGCAAACACTTCTTTAGGAGTTAGTTTGGATAAATCTTTCTCCTTTAGTGCGGTGGTTTTCACAAACCAATCCTCCTTCGGCATCTTGGACAGGATCTTCGAGTTAAGATCAGCATTTTCGTACTCCCTGCCCAGAGACTTCAGCTCGCTGACAATGGCGTTGAATCTCGCCTCCATCTCCTTGATGGTTTCTCCAGTCAGCATCTGGAAGGACTCATATTTATCCACCGCAACCTGCAATTTGTTGCGTTTCATTTGGTCAGTTTCTTGACATAAACTATCAAGAAAATCCCATACTCCCTTAGCAGTATCAAACTGCAGTGCGTCCTCCATCAGCGATTCTGGAAGGCACGCAAGGATCAGCTCATGTGCAATGGAATCCAGCTGATTCCGCTTTCTGTCCTCAGCATTCCATTCATCTTGGGGCTTTGGGACCACCGCAGCTGGACGATCTCCCAGCTGATGCTGAATCTTGGTGATCTCTATTGGCCCTGTCTCCAGTACATCTTTCATGTCTGGATGGATGCTCTTCAGGGAGATAAGCGTCCTCTTTCGCCATATAGAGTGCTTCTCCGTCTTGTAGTCCATTAGCTTTGGGATATTCATCTTGAAGTACCTGAGCTAGACAAACAGACAAACAAACAGGAGTGCAAGGAAACGTGGATCACGGTCCTAAGCGACACAGAAACGAACGGTCTGTAAGAACCGTCCGCTCTGATACCACTTGTTGGTCCCGGATATCAGGGTATACTTTGGCAGCGGAAAATACGTAAGTTCGTTTCTTGCACTCTGCTGGTTACACAGCTGACTGGGACCTTGTCAGCTGGTAAGTCAACTGGCAACTGAGTATTCAGCTGACTGGCAACTGGCTGGTCAGCTGATGACTCAGGACTTAGAAAATTTTAGAGTCGAGTTTGCACAGTTATAAACTGGTTTCAGTTATACTCCAGCACTTGGGTGCTGGGTTTTAAATCAGTAAGCAAATGCTGAAAGCAGTAAATAACAAGGATATTTTATAGTGGTTCGATCAACTGATCTACGTCCACTCTCCAGTCGAAGCACTGGAAATTCACTAAAAAGAGTAATCCGGTACAAGATTTCCTACGATCTATTTCCAGCTGGTAGATGCCTCGTCTACCAGTCCACTGGATCAACCGCTCCCGGTCCTTGTCCTTCTTCAACTCTCGTCAGATGGATGGAGTGCGAGCACGTCACTTCAACCTCCTCCTCCGACTGATTGGGTGTTGAGTTCTCCCAAGAACTTGACTCTTGCTGGCGGCAAAACTGCCCGTAATAACTCAGGAGCTGGCTGGCTCAAGAGCTGCTATGTTCTTCCTCGGAATGAGAAAGAACACCAAATGAGATCAATAACTCACAAGCTAGAAGCTTGGAGTCTCGTGTTCAAATGATTGACACACGGAATAGCTTTAAGAAAAGCCTCGAAAGTTTGCTTATACGCTGATATGAATGCGTTTGAGCTTTCGGTAGTTCAGGAATGGCTAAGAGTGGGCAAGAGTATTGAATGCTGTTGGATCTCACGTATTTATAGACGTGAGATTCAGATTCAAATACTAGCCGTTTGGACACATCCGGAAAAGTCTCTGTCCTCGCATGTCCTTCTGCAGGCGGCAGGTAGGAATTTCCGGAAAGCGCCATACCTTTGATTGCTTTATCTGACACAGATCTCTTTGTGTCAGAACGACTCTATTCGTCAGTACGAGGAATCGCAACTGGTGTCTTGAACTGATAGACTTTAAGGCATCCTCCTTAAAGTTATACACTGTCAGTTACTTCCTCAGACGAATCTTCTTTTTGTCTCTAAGTCTTCGGGAGAGCGAATCTTGAATTCTGCTGATAACCTCCGACTGGTAGATCATACTGGTGATCTTTGTGCTGGCAATCTCTGCTGGTGACTTTCCTTAGCACAATCAAGGTCTACCAATTCGTCTGATGTTATCTCTTGGAATCTCCCGTGACTGGTGGCTTCACCGCTGGTGAATAGTGTCAGCCAGAACACATATTCTGCTGGTAGATCTGTCAGCCTCCTGCTGATGAAATCTTCCCACTGGTGAACAGTAGCCAGTCGATAGCTCAACTCTATGCTGATGAACAGTGTCAGCATGAGTCTTCGTCAGCCGCTTGCTGGTGAGACTTCTCTCAACTGGTAAGCACATCTCATGCTGGTGAACAGTAGCCAGCATGAGTCTTGATCAGCTGCGACTTACAACTCAAAATACCTATACAGGACTTTATATTTGAGACTAGAGCTATTCTAGAGACAAACTGACGCTGGTTGGACTTAGGATTTGATCCACCAAAACACCAAACTAGAATCTAAGCAAGTAGCTACTGGGGAAGGGAAACTTAGCCAAATTTCCCAACATCCTAGTATCTTCCTCATCATTCAATCTCATCGTTCTAACTCTTGTTTTCAACTCAAATCCTCTTTCCTTTTTAATTATCCAATGTCCTTTCTTCCTTCACATCATCCATCACCTTTTGGGGTAACGACAATACTAATTCTTTTCCTTCACATTGGAAGTTAAGCTCCCCATTATTCATGTAAAAAAGGGCATCCGCCGTATGCAAGAATAGTCGCCCAAATATCAAATGGATTCCCCCTTTGTTATTCATATCAACGACCAAGAAATCCCCCGGGAAAGTAAAATCCAAAACTTCCACATTCACATCCTCCACAACTCCTATTGGGCAAAATATTGCATGGTTGGCCATTTAGAGGACATGACTTGTGGGTTTCAACTCACCAACATCCAAGTCTTTGAACAAGACCCAAGGCATCACGTTGACGCTTTCCCCAGAGTCACATAAGACATTGTCTACTATTACATTCCCAATCTTACAACTTATTACAAAGCTCTCGAGATCATCTTTCTTACTTGCTATCTTTCTCACTCCTCTTGCTTCATTTCCTTCACTCCATTCATCTTCCATTGATTCTTCCTCTCACAAACCACTTTCCGACTTCAACTCTTCTTCAATCAATTCATCTAACAATGGTACCCGTTGAGTTTCCTCTGGGAGTGGCATTTCTATGTCACCTTTCTTGATGTAGTAAAAAACTTGACTTCTTGTTGAAACACATTCTCCTCTTTCACCTTTTCATCTTCAACCTTTTCTACCACGTCACCATTCACCACCTTTGGTTCAATTTCAACTTCCACATTTTCCAACTTGGGAGTCATCACCAAGACTTGCTCCTCTTCTCCTCGTTCTTCAATCACAACATTACAACTCTTATTTTAGGTAATTTCCGTATCGCTCAAAAACTTACCAGCGTGTTGTCTCCCGCCGAATTGCTTTGCAATCGAGGAAATTCAAAGTTGTATCTCTACTAGCATTCCATTGTATTTCTCAAACTTCTTGTCAAATTCTTCATTCGGATTTTTCCTAGCCTCATGATTTCCATATCTACTACCTCCTCCTCTCATGTATCCTCCTTGGCCACTACTCCGCCCATTGATCGCACTAAAAACTTGCAAAAAATTTCTAATGCAACATAAGGTTTAAAATATCAATCCAATTCATCTCCCTTCGCCCGTTAGATTACCAACTACTATTAAGGATTATATCTAGGAAAAATTCAATCGTTGAGTAAGGTCGCTAACTAAGCAAATGCAATACATCTAACACCAGAAACAATTATAAAGCTACACTCATATCTCACTTTTATCATGCTTTCACAATTCAACAAATGCATTAACCACCTCAATTTAAGGAAGAACAAGTACAAATTACGAGTTTTAAGATAGAGAAAATAGGATGTTGGATGAACTAAGTAGTGAACTCCTTTGGTTAATTGAATGTTGTAAACTCGTTTAGTCTCTCCATAGATGGCCAATTCACCCTACACTAACCCATTCCCTTTGCACCGGTAAAATAATTGTAGATGAAATTCGGACTATTAAACCGTTATGTTGTCAAATCCTAAATCACTCCTAAAAGCACGTGAATCATTGACCTATGCACTTCCTCCGTACATGGATTGGACCGAGATACACGTAAGCACATGATATTCGCGACATGTCAACCCACATATTTGCTGCAATATCGGCATCAATTAGCATATGACTTAATCTTATCTACATCATATGCATAGAATAAGCTCTAGCATGCCTTAATGTATTAGAGAGAGGTAAACAATCAATAATCAACCAAATTCGTTCACTACATCGTTTAATCCAACATTCAAATGAGTTTAGCTACACATACCTCTAGTTTAGCTCAAATAAAAGCAATTAAACAACTTAGCCATTACAAGAGAGGTATCAAATGATTTTCCCCAATTTAACTCGATTTGCTCTTGATCTCCTCCTCAAATCATCTCTTCTTCACCAATCCAAGTTAATTTGCCTTTGCAGCTCCTCAATTGAGGTTTGAGATGGATGGGGAATGAATTTTGAGTAAATAACCGTCTTAGATTTGCCAAAAGTTCTTTCCATTTGCGATTTCTCTCCTTATATAGTAAGTTACCAAACCCAGAATTCGACCCAGCCCAGATCAGATCGACCAAACTGATTTGAAACAGAAAAACCCCAAGGCATCACGAATGGGTTCGACTGGTCCTAAGAGGGATAGACCGAATTTTGCCTCTGAAATACCGGGTTTGGTGGAACTGAACCGGGCAAAGGTGCAGGATCGACTGAACTGAAACTAGCCAAACCGAAATTTGTCTCTAAAATAAGCCCTGCTGCTCCCCTGCTCATCCGAGTTGATCTTTGCAGTGCTAGGGTCAAATTTTCATCGAAAAATGACCAAACTTGATGAATTATGCTCCAAACCTTCCCTAAACAACTAAAACCACACAAAATACGAATACACAACAAAAACAAGCGAAAAACATATGATATGGAAGTAAAATGGAGACAAACAAGCCTACACAAACATTGAATAATAGGTCATTTTATGCACATATCATAATTCCCCATACTTGAACCTTTGATTGTCCTCAATCAAAACATAGCAAAACAATCATTATACCTCGTGCAATACCTCATAGCTCATCTTGTCTATCTTAGCATGCCGTAGTCAAATGAGATTGTCACCTAACTTTGTGACACAGTTAATGCGAAAGAGTCAATCCACTCACAAATTGGATAAACAATGAAATGCACTCCCTAAGTGTTTAGGGACAATTCACACAAGCACGAGATTTCGAGCTCTATTTCTGCATCCATTCTCACCACTATACTACAATGAGCTAGATTCTAGAATCAAGAAGGTCTTTTTTTAGGTTATAACGTGGTTAACTAAAAGGTAGGTGATTTTGGGCCAAAATAGCTAAACTCAATTTCCCAAGAACCCCCCAATTATCAACTTCGAACCACTAATCCCGATGCTTATTCTCTTCTCGTTTTCCTTCTCTTTTTTTCTCTTTTCTCAACATTTTCTTTTTTCTTTTTATTTCTTTTTGTTTTATTTTTTTTCTTGCAACAACAACAATATTTTTTGTAGGTGCTCATTTTTCTTAAGATATTCACCTTCCTTTTCATTTTCTTTCTTTTCTTGCCTCATCAAATGGGATTTCAACCAACCATCATATGAAACAATTCCCATCCCACTCTCACAACACCGTATTCACCCTCATACTCTCATTTTCCTCCCAAACTTTGTCCTAATTATATCAAAGAAATTCATTATTCAAGCTCAATCACGGGGATGAAAGATATGAATAGCAAACAATAATCAAAATAAACACCTTATACTCCTGATGTTCAAGGTTGGACTAGGAAACGATGGCCTAATATTATTTTCTAGTCACATGCTCATGCTAAAAGATCGAGAACGGATGCCAGTTCTAGATTTCCCGCTCTCAATCTCGCCTCTCACAATCGAAAAAATATGACAATGTCAAAGCTCAATTCTCACGGCTTTTTGTCAAGTCCTAAGCATTAACCATACACAAAACTCGACAATTCAAAATTTAAACATAATCTTACTTCGATAACAAGATTCCGCCCTATCATAGGTTGAGGTAAACTTCAAACTTCACTAGCTAATCATGAGTAAATCTCAAGCCTAGTTTGGGTTCATTATTCACACAACACATACAAACAACCTAAATCAACTAAAATGCAATCGAATCCAAATGGCAAAGAGAACGATAGAATGCGTTACCCATCGGTACCCACGATCGAACCGCTTTTCCATTTGCATTATTGTACATACTTAACATAAACACAAACACAAACACCACCAATTAAGCATAATTCATTTCATCAATAGCTCATTTCCACCAATTCATAATCTCACTCAAAACATTCCACCATGAATCCTCAATAACATAATATGCATTCAAAACCAATAAAAATCCACTCAAACATCTTTCCACCAACATTCCACAAACCAAATTCTAGATACATCAAGCATTACTCCACTAGCACCACCAATCAATCCACTATCCAATATTAACATGAATAATCAACTCATGCAATTCCATTCATTCCAAAAAGATAAAACCATAAAACATCCATCCATTCAATCAAGAATACAACCAAATCGAATCTCATGAGAGAAAAATATCCAGCAAACTAAAAACTAAAACACTAAAGATAAAGGAGTAGGAGAGAGGTGAAGAGTAAACCTCCAGCAACACAAAGTAAGGTTCGGTCGATCCCAGTTCTGACCCGTGAAAATTTTGAAAATTTGACCGAACCCTCAGCAGCAAAAAATAGGGTTCAATCGATCTCCTTCCAGCTAGGTCGATCCAAAATAGGTTAGGGCAAAATTCTTCTCTGTTTTTCAAGCTCGCCTGCTTTATTCCTTAGAATTATCAACTCAAACTCAAGTTTGCACTCCCCCAAACTCACTTCCTCAATCACAAAACAAATTAAGTCAGCAAAATCATCCATAGATTAACAATCCTTCAACCAAAATTATCAAAACAACCAAAATCAACATAACTAATCAACCTACTCAATTATTTCAAAACCAAAAATAACCAAAAGCCATTAAAAATTGGGTTGCCTCCCAACAAGCACTTCTTTATAGCCATTAGCTTGACTTCTTACCTCATCATCCTCAATCGTTGTCACAAGGAGAAGATCTGGAACTCATACCTTGATCCATTGACCAATGCTCATCCGAAAAGAGAAGCTTTCTCCTTGCACTTTGAGGCGGCTCGTCATCGCCTCTAGCCTTCTTCATTCTTCCTCTTTCCAGCTCCTTGTAATCTCCCGGATCATCGTACTCCTCGTTGTTCTCATCTATGGTTATCATTCTTGGATCTTCAGCATCCTTCAACCTCTTCATTCGAACTCCTTTATCAAGCTCCAATTGCCTTTCTTCCTTCATATCATCCATGCTCTTTGGAGGTAAGGAGAAAACAACTTCTTTGCCACAACAATAAAGGGCGAGTTCACCATTCTTCAAATCAAACAAGGCATCCGCCGTGTGCAAGGATGATCTCCCAAATATCAAGTGTATACCTTCCTTGTTCTTCATGTCAACCACCAAAAAATCACTCTGAAAGGTAAAACTCAACACCTCCACATGCACATCCTCTACTACCCCTCTTGGGCAAAATAAAACATGATTAGCCATTTGTAGGACATGGCTAGTGGGTTTTAACTCTCCAACTTCCAACTCTTTGTATAAGCTCCAAGACATCACATTAAAACTCGCCCTGGAATCACACAAGGCCTTATCTACTATTGTCTCCCCAATCTTGCAACTTATAACAAAGCTTCCCGGATCATCTTTCTTGTTAGCAACTTTCTTTTCTCCTTGTTCCTCACTTTCACCTCTCAACTCTTCACATCAATCCATTCTCAAGTGAACCACCATCCGACTTTAACTCTTGTTCAACCAACTCATTAAGTAATGGAACTCGTTGGATCTCTTCCGGATGTGGCATCTCAATATCGCCCTTCTTCACATAATCAAAGAATTTGACCTCTTCACCTTGAATTTCATTCTCTTCCTTTACTTTTTGAACTTCCATATCCTTTTCCTCTTCTTCATTCACAACCTTTACTTCACTTTCCAACTCCCCATTCTCTAGCTTTGGAGTCATCACAACCACTCTCTCATCATGCCCTTGCTCTCCATCCACCACATTGCAACTCTTCTTTTGAGTAATTTTCGTATCACTCGAAAATTTACCCACTTGATTCTTTCCACTCAATTGTTTGGCAATGGATGAGATTTGAAGTTAGATTTCAGCAAACATTCCATCGTAATTTTCAAATTTCTTATCCAACTCTTCATTTGGATTCTTCCTTACCTCTTGGTTCCCAAACCTACTACCTCCTCCTACATACCCTCCTTGGTTGCTACTCCCCCACTCTCCAATTGCATTGGAGGATTCAACGCATTATTAGGGTTAGCATATGAGAAATTAGGATGAAAATGGTTAGAGGGATGCTAGTACATGTTACCCGGTGGATTGTAGGGTGCCCAATTGATGTTGAACCCATTCGTTGATTGACAAAATTAGGGTATATCTCCTCTTGCTTCATCAACATCATCTCATCCCGTCTACCACTTGATGTAGTTAATGCATCGAGCTTCTTTTGCATCATCGCAATTTGCTCTTTCAACTCTTTACTTTCCTTCATCTCACTTACTGATTTGACCGGTTTGTAGTTCTTTCTCTCCTTTAGCCATTGGTAACTATTCTCCGCCATATTTTCAATAGTCCTCCATGCCTCCTCTTCCTCTTGATCGAGGAAAGAACCCCCCGAAGAAGCATCCATCATAACTTTCGTCTCATAATTTAGACCCCCATAAAATTGGCATATTTGTTGACTCCTCGATAAACCATGCCTTGGACACCTTTGGAGTAGATCACGGAAACGGTCCCAAGCCTCATACAACGGCTCATCATACCGTTGTCCAAAAGAGGTAATATCGGCTCTTCTCTTCAATGTAAAATTTAGAGGAAAGAATTTGAATAAGAACTTCTCCCGAAGCTCTTCCCATGTAGCTATGTTGGACTTGTCGAGGCCTTCAAACCAATGCCTAGCCCCGTCTCTCAAGGAGAATGAAAATAATCTCAAGCGGATATGGTCTTGAGGTACTTGATTAATCTTGACAGTATCGGTGAATTCAAGAAACCGCGAGATGTGAGCATTATGATCCTCCGTAGCATGGCCACCAAATTGGTTATTTTGAATCATTTGGATAAGTTGAGGTTTGATCTCGAATTGGGTTGCATTAACCCCAATCGGAATCCCCCGATAGCTTGCTCTCCTTGAGGCCTAAAGAGATTTTGGAGAGGCCTCCTGGGTTCGTTATGCCGATTCATCAAAGCTCTCATCATTTCCAATTGCCTCTCAAGCTCGTCTATCCTCCAAGTGTCTTCATGCCGATTTTCCATTTCGAACTCAAATTTAACTCCTTTAAACCTTTGATGGAACTTTTGCTCTTCTAACTAACGAGCCTTAGATCTCGTGATCATACAACACCTATAAAGTTCCAACAAAACCAATTACAATGAAATAACAAAAACAAACAACAATTCAAACTAAAATTTCTCAATCAAACACAAAAGCAAACACCTAGACTACAATCTTCACAAGTTCAACTAATCTAGCAGCCTACTTATTTGAGTCTCCGACAACAGCGCCAAAAAGTTGATCGCACTAAAAACTTGCAAGAAATTTCTAATGCAACACAAGGTTTAAAATATCAATCCAGTTCCTATCCCTTCGCCCGCTAGATTACCAACTACTATTGTGAAGGATTATATCTAGGAAAAACTCAATCGTTGAGTAAGGTCACTGACTAAGCAAATGCAATACATCTAACACTAGAAACAATTATAAAGCTACAATCATATCTCACTTTTATCATGCTTTCACAATTCAACAAATGCCTTAAACACCTCAATTTAAGGAAGAATAAGAACAAATTATGAGTTACAAGATAGACAAAATAGGATGTTGGATGAACTAAGTAGTGAACTCCTTTGGTCAATTGAATGTTGTAAACTCGTTAAGTCTCTCTATAGATGGCCGATTCACCATACAATAATCAATTCCATTAGCACCAGTAAATGAATTATTGATGAAATTAGAACTATCGAACCGTTATGTTGTCGAATCCCAAATCACTCCTAAAAGCACGTGAATCATTAACATATGCACTTCCTCCGCACATGGATTGGATCGAGATACACATAAGCACATGCTATTTGCGATACGTCAACCCGCGTATTGGCTGCAATCTTTGTATCAATTAGCATATGACTAACTCTTATCTACATCATATGCATAAGAATAAGCTCTAGCATGCCTTAATCTATTAGAGAGAGGTAAAAAATCAATCATCAACCAAATTAGTTCACTACATCGTTTAATCCAACATCCAAATGAGTTTAGCAACACATTCCTCTAGTTTGGCTCAAATAAAAGCAATTAAACAACTTGGCCATTACAAGAGAGGTATCAAGTGATTTTCCCCAATTTTACTCGATTTGCTCTTGATCACCTCCTCAAGTCTTCTCTTCTTCACCAATCCAAGTTAATTTGCCTTTGTAGCTCCTCAATTGAGGTTTGAGATGGATGGGGTGTCGCGCCCCCAAACAGGGCCTATGCGTTAGACCCACGTGCGAACAATGCACGTTAAGGGTTTTAGTGGTTTTAAAATAACTTGGAAAAATATCAGTGAAATTCTTTAATAACAATTTTAGAACTTCATTTAAATAATAACGGAAACAATTGAAGTTTATCAAAAGAACACGAATTTATTTTGAAGAAAGGAACTTAAATCCAAATGATAAACAAAAGACCAAATGTAGCGGAAGCATTATGAAGTATTTACAATTGAAGCGTGGGAAACGACGAATAACAATGAAGTTTCATGTAATGACCTCCATGCGGGTCTTACTCCAAGTACGACTTGGATATAACTAATTAACATGAAATGAATGGTACTATATATGAAGACATAGTCCTAGTGCCTCGATACCAAATGACAATCAAATCAAATTAGTCACCAAGGAAGACATGCAATATGAATCAAAGTTGATCATGCCATAATGGGTTCAAACATCAAAAGAAATTCAAGTAATAGCTTCAAATGGGTTTACAATTTCAACAACTTCATGGGATTCAAGTAGATATGCCAAAAGACAATCTTATGCCAAACAAGGGGAAATAAAGTTTGAGATAAAACAAAAGATTACATTAATAATGAGATTTACATTTGATTGTCTTCTTCCCACTTTTACCACAACGCCGCTGCCACCGCCATCACCTTGTACCTGCATGTGGGAAAAACACACACAGGGGCTGAGTACTCCGCCTACCCAGTGTTCACGGTGTCTCGAAAATAGATTACATATATATGATGACATCACCATTTCACACAAGCATCACATAAGGATTTTATTGAAATCAAACTTATGCATGCTCAAAACAATTTTTACCTCACATGGGAATTCCCACTCATTTTTGTGGTGCAACATAAACGATCATTTCACATAATTCACATAAAACTCGTGGTACACGCATGAGGGTTACAACTCCTCCCTCCTCCTTATCTCTCCAACTTATCCCGCCAAGAGGGTGATCGAGCCCTCCTCCTTATCTCTCCACCATGCTCGTGGCATTGAAAAACACCAAAACAATTTAACGGTGATTCATCTCTTTCCAAAAATCAAAACATCGTTTATTTTCATTTTAGAAATCATCTGAAAAAGCAAATCCAAAGAAATAGGATAAAGTAGTGCACATCTTATGGCTTATGCAATAGTTGATCACTTTGTACCACTAGTTGATGCCTCTTGGCCACAATCACGCACCTAAATTATAACACTTAATTACTAGGTGTGCTTGTCAATTTCATGCATGCTTCTCATATATGTTTAACATATCTAATTCATTTAGCATGATTCAAGTAATCATCTCATACATAGGCTCAACATATATTCATGCTTACTAACATTCATTTGACATGTAAGCTTGTATAAATCATGATCTTTTAATTAAATCAACATGCTTGACAATTATGTACTAAATTCTTGTGGCTTTCATATTTGTTTTAAAGGTGTATGCAGTGAGACTCTCTAACATGTTCAAGTCCTATAACTAAATGCATATAATTGATTAATAATTATGTTAAACAAATTTGAAAACATTCCTTATTTCTAAAAATGTGGTAATGAAGTTTAAGAGAATAATTGGATGCGATTTAGAAATACTTTATGACCTTGAACCTAAAACTCCTATTTATGCATTCTAGATAATGTCATTTTCAAAATAATGCCGAATGAAATATACAGATAATTAAGACATGAAATTTAACATGAAGAAACTAGATTTTTATATGAGTATTCCCCAATTGACGGTTTATGAAAATCATTTTTTTTTTAAGAGATATGGGCTGGGGGAGATTGGATTTCCTGAACATTTTTGCTACGGGTCTGAAAACAGGGTATAACTTTAAAAATTCATTTCAGATAAAATACACATGATAATGACTTAAAAATTTATATGAAGACTTTGTGATGTGTATAGAACCTATAAATAAACTTTAATAATTTTATGAAATGCCTAAGTGCAGTTTTCGAAACCATTTTCAAAACGCAACACAGAATGACACAAAATTTTGTAGAGTGCATAACTTTCGAACCACATAAAATTTTGACATAAAACCAAAACCAAAATATTCCTAACACATTCAAGTATAACATATTTAAATTTAAAATCAATTGGGTTCCATTTGACCAGTCTTCTACAATCAAACTTCTGTACATATCACAGTTCACCAACAACATGCTTATAATATCATATTCTTCACAAAGTCGTGGCCAATCTTCTTCCATCAACACATAGCATAATTTTCAGACATCAATCATCATAGATCTCATTCTTATGGCACCTATATTAGTCTATAGCATGCTTTCAAGGATTATATCTGTTGAGCCCCAAAATGATCTCACTCATTTTGGGCCCATTTACGAATAAATGTGGTCTGACAAGCAAAATCAAGTCGAGCGGATCATGGACCCGGACGCGCGATCGACCCACTTGGGCAACTGATTGAGTCACTCCTAAAATCTAAGCGATCGAATCGCTTCAACAAATAGTAGCTCGGAAACCACGCTAGTTGGATAAGGACCTAGAAAGATATTGCATATCTTATTTCCTTATTAGACGAGATTTATTCTTATCTGTATTATATTTGAATAAGAATAAATCTAGAAAAGATAGAAAAAGATTTAGATATATCTTATTATATCTAAATCTTTATTCCTTGTATATTTAGGGTTTCTGTTCTCATTGTAGAAGGATCAATTATTTTCTGTTTTACTCTGATTAAATAAAAATTCTCCATTTTTTTCGAGTATTCTGTCTTAAAGGATCCGTTGAATTTCATGCATCAACAATTGGCGCCGTCTGTGGGAAAAGACCTGAAAGAAAGGGAAGAATGGAGGATCTGCAACAACTACGGAAACCACGAGCCAAACCTTCCTCCTTCCGTCGCCATTGCTCCGTTCACCCGTGCCTCCATCACCTGAAATATCTGCGCGCCGCCAGCCTCCGATCAACGAGCAAGAGAGAGAGATTATGTGCAAGGAGCAGAGCAATCACGTGCACCCCTAGCGGGGGCCGTTGTGCACGGTGTTGCGCCACCACTGCCTCTGCCGGTCCCGCCACACGCCGGAATGCTGCGAGGAAGAAGGTGCCCTGCGCACAACAACACGCCCACTCGCACGCTCGACAAGGATGTTGTGCGTGGTGCCGTAAGTTGCTATCGATGTCCCTTCCTCCTTCCGCCGCCAGCCGCTTTATGCCTGTGCATAGGAGCCACTCCCACCTCTCCACAGCGCCACCCTCCTCGCCTGGTTGTCGCGTCACATAAGCGACCACGTGCCGACAATCCCACCATATTTGACTCGCAGTCAAGAAGCTGCAAATGGGCTCTTCCAACCAAATTCGCTTTTGCCTCTACTCGTATTTTTGACTAGAGTCTCTACTCGCAGCGAAGATTGAGAATTTGAGAATATTTTGATAATGCTATTGATTGGACCAGACCCCTCCCTGTTTACTCGGTTGGATCTGGGTTCTTCACTGGCGTCGACTATTGTTTGTGAAACTTGAAGGAACAACACACTCTCCTCTCGCGTTGGCCTATTTCGCGATCCTGATAGAGTTTGTTGTTTGAATAATTTTTTGTGGCGTGCGGGGCTTCCGTGGCCTGGATTTTTATTATCAACAGACGTAGATGGTGAATTCAGTCATGCCGGTCATTGGGCCGTCTGTCGAATTTGGTGAAGAGGTGCGATTCCTCTGATTGATCAGCAACTGATTCTTGATTCGAGCAATTAGCGTAAGTTGAAGATTTTGAACGAGGAAGGTCTGACCAACTCTCCGTTTGTTCCTCTTCTTCACCAAGTTGTTTGCTCCGGTGCTTTGTCTGCTCCGACCACATTCTGTTGTAGGAATTTCTGCCTCCGGTGATTTACCAGGCACATTATGGTTAAACGATAGTGGAACTTGCTTGCTGGATATTTTACCACAAGGTGCTGTGCGGAACCATTGCGCGGAATCTGCTCCCAGCGTCGCCCTAGTCTTTCGACTGCCACACATTATGAGCAACCACCATATCCAACACAATATCCGGCTCCGATCTCATCCGCCACAGTCGCGGCCTCTGCTGATGCTCAGGATGTTGCATCCCTGTCCACCTATCACCACCAAACCACAAACAACCATAATTTAATGAATCGCAAAGGGAAGTCCCTATTCATTACTTTTTACCTGTTCAGTATGGTCTGCTTGCCCACCTTAAGTCAATTCTGGATGGAACTGGTTGAAATCTGATTACTATGTTATGATACTTCTGAATTTAATTAGATGCTATCTACCCCTCCAATTTCCTTTACAAATCTAAAATAGTTTATTAACTTGTGACATGTTGTTGATAGAGTATTTTGCAACACGCTATTCTGCAAGTGTACAGACCAATGCAGAGGGCAAGTAATAATTTATCGAACTCAAGGATTGCAGGCTCGAAGTATAATCAAGCACTAAAACATAGACACCTTACTACTATCTAGACAAATTGGTAAAAGAGTTTGGTTTATTTAAGCTAGGCAATATTGGAAGACAATAATAAAATGGACAATTGAATTATTTGAGTTTAGAAAATAAGAGAAACTAGGATTCCAGGGTGATCCACTTTGAAGAACAATCAAACAATCATTTATATAATCCAATTCCAGTTTAATTTCCAAAAATGTGAGTTAATCTCATAAATATTATCAGGCGACCCTTTCGGACTCTAAACCATAACACAGGAATAAAAGACCTAATGACTCCTCTCAGTTGTGCAAGAGGACTTTTACTCTTAAGAAAAACCTTAGATTTAAAAAGCCTTCAATAGTTCAAATTCCTCTTAGATAATCAACCTATCAAATGTAATTATTCTGCATTTTAATCGATAACCTAGACCTCTCGGTTCAAAAACTATCAATTGAAATTACAATCGATGGCTAGTCTCAAATAACTAATGAAAAAAATCAGATATAATCAAAACATAGCTGGAAAAAGAAAATCAAATCATATAAACGATGGAATAATTATTCAACAAGTTTCAAAAACCCTTCAACAGCTCAAATTCCTCTCGGACAATTGACTTATCAAATTTAATTACTCTGCATCTTAATCAATAACCTAGACCTCTCGGTTCAAAAATTACCATTTCGAATTACAATCAATGGCCAATATCTCATAATTAAAGGAAAGCTCAGATATAATTAAAACATTGATGGAAAGGGAAAATCAAATCATATAAACGACGGAATAATTATTCAACAAGTTTCAAAACCCTAGAATCCACTAAGGACTTAGCCAATCATACTAAGTTCCATAAAAACTGAGAAAAGAAGATGAAGAAATATGGAAAACATGAAACCAAAAACCCGTGGTCTTCAGAAGAAGAACAACAAAAACAGGCGTCCATGGTGTTACTTTTGTCGTGATACCAATCACGATGCTTTTGATTGTCCTCGCAGGTTCGATCGTTCCTTCGACAGAGCATCTTGCCCTCCTCCTTCGGCGCATCTCGCTGAGACCTTCTCTGCATAGTGCTCGATGTCTCAGCCCCCGGTCTCTGATTGGTATATTGACACTGGTGCATCAACTCATATCACCGCTGACTCGGCCACTCTTAATGATGTCTCTGTCTACTCTGGTCCAGACAAAGTAACTGTTGGTAATGGTAGTCGACTCTCTATTACTCACACGGGTCACTCCTCTCTTTCTGAATCTCTTCGGTTACAAAATGTCTTGGTTGTTCCCAGCATTACTAAAAATTTATTATCTGTGAGTAAGCTTTGCCATGATAACCCTGTGGAAGTTTTGTTTAATGATTCTGGTTTTCAGGTTCAACATCGGATCACCGGGAAAATCATCACCACAGGCAACCGTGAACATGGCCTCTACGTGCTGAATTGCTCGCCCTTGGCCCTCCTTACTGCGCCTCTTGTGCCTCCTCCTCGTGCCTCGTTTGAGCTTTGGCACTCCCGTCTAGGGCATCTAGCACCAGCTACCGTCTCTATCTTAAATAAACTTAGTTTAGTTTCTCTTACTTCTTTGCTTCCTAAGCCAGAATTATGCACTGCTTGTCAATTAGCCAAAAACTCTCATTTACCTTTTTCCGTATCAAATAAACGTGCTTCAGATTTTCTTGATTTGGTTCATTGTGATTTGTGGGGTCCTGCACATGTTATCTCCTCATCTGGTTATCGCTACTATGCCTTATTTGTGGATGACTTCTCTCGTTTCTCTTGGTTTTATCCCTTGCGTCTAAAATCTGATTTCTATGAAGTATTCACTCACTTCAAATCCCTTGTTGAAAATCAATTTTCTCACACAATCAAACAATTCCAAACCGATGGAGGTACGAAATTCACAAATTCAAAACTCAAACACATCCTCACTAGTTCTGGCATTCACCACCAAATCTCATGTCCTTATACTCCAGCACAAAATGGTAGAGCTGAGTGCGGCATATCACTGAAATGGGTTTAACCCTACTTTTCCATTCCAACGCCCCTCTCTCTCTGGGTAGATGCCTTTAGTACTGCCATTTACACTATAAATCGGTTACCCAGTCCACTTCTTCAAAATAAGTCTCCTTATGAAATCCTACATGGCTGTCCCCCGTCCTATCACTCGTTTTACCCCTTCGGTTGTCATGTCTTCCCATGCCTCCGTGATTTTGTGAAACACAAATTTGAACCTAGAAGCACTCCCTGCATCTTCTTAGGCTATAGTCCAGTCTATAAAGGGTTTCATTGTCTTGATCCCTCCACCTCTTGTATATACACCACCCGACATGCTCGGTTCGATGAGTCATTTTTTCCCTATGCCTCTTCGAGCTCTGCACCTCCTTCCTCTTCCTTGCATCTCTCGGATTTTTTAGAACCCTCAGCTACTATTCCAGCTGTCCCTATGCCAAACCCACCACATCTTGGCCCGACTCTTTTGCCGGAACCCTTAGCTTCCGCCCCATCATCATGTCGCCTATGCCCTGTCGACGATCAGCCTCCACAGCCCCAGCCCGATCCACTTCCTCCTCAGCCAGCCAATCCCCCAGCCCCCGAACACCCTAACTCTCCCATGCACGTCCCAGCTCCTGCAATTTGCACGCATGCCATGCAAACGCGCGCCCAATCTGGTATTTTCAAAACCTGGTATCCTGTTGATCTAACCTATGTTTCATTTTACTCGTCTTCCATAGCATTACCGGAACCTCGTGACATCAAATCAGCTCTCAAGGTGCCTGAATGGACTCATGCGATGAATGAAGAACTTGCGGCTCTGCATGACAACAAAACGTGGGTCCTGGTTCCACGGCCTTCTGATGCGAATGTGGTTGGCTCAAAATGGGTTTATTGGACAAAGTTCTTGGCTGATGGTACTGTTGACCGTTACAAAGCCCGTCTAGTGACACAAGGGTTTAGTCAGCTTCCTGGATTAAACTTCACTCACACCTTCAGTCCAGTCGTCAAAGTGTCGACAGTCCGTATTATCTTGTCCGTAGCTGTGATGCATTCTTGGCCTCTACATCAATTGGACGTCAAGAATGCCTTTCTAAATGGAGTTCTCACTTCCACTGTGTATATGGAACAGCCGCCCGGATTCTCTGATTCTCGCCATCCTGATTATGTTTACTGCTTGAAGAAAGCTATATATGGTCTTCGTCAGGCTCCCTTAGCCTGGTATCAACGGTTTCGTGGATTTATTATCTCTCTTGGCTTTCTCTGCAGCGCCTCAGACACATCTCTATTTATTTTCGCGAAGGATTCTATCCTCATCTACCTTCTGGTTTACGTCGACGACATTATTGTCACTGGGAACAATTCTATTGCCGTATTCACTCTTTTGAGATGCCTCAACCGAGAATTTGCCACTAAAGATCTCAGTCGACTTGGCTATTTTCTTGGACTGGAAGTATCTTATCCCTCTGATGGCTTATTCCTATGTCAAAAAAAATATGCTCATGACATTCTCAAACGAGCCGAGCTCATTGACGCAAAACCAGTTGCCTCCATTACCCCCCGGCGTTTCGTTCACCAAAGATGGTGAACCTTTCTCTGATCCCACGTTGTTTCGGTCTTTGGTTGGAGCCTTGCAATATCTCACGATTACACGGCCATACATTGCCTATTCTGTAAACACTGTATGTTAATTTTAGCAAAATCCAACTGTTGAGCATTATCAAGCCGTAAAAAGGATTCTTCGCTATGTTAAGGGTACTATCTCTCACGGTTTGGTCTTCTCTCCTGGCTCTCTCGATTTACTTGGATATTCAGATGCTGACTGGGCTCGTTGCCCAGACACATGACATTCAACATACGGCTATGCTATCTTTCTAGGTCCGAACCTAGTCTCCTGGAGTGCAAAGAAGCAGTCGACCGTATCACGCTCCAGCTGTGAATCCGAGTATCGTGCCATTGCAAATACAGCCACAGAGCTTGTCTGGATCTCGACGTTGTTACGTGAAATGCACATGGTCCATTCCGCTGCTACTCTCCGACAATGCGAGCTCCATTTTTCTAACGCAAAATCCAGTATCAAACAAGCGATCGAAACACATTGATATCGACTATCATTTTGTTCGTGAGCTGGTTGACTCTAAACGTCTCTTCACAGATTTTGTGCCCTCGGACTCGCAAGTTGCGGATATATTCACCAAAAGCCTGGGTCGTCCTCTATTCGACCGTTTCAAATTCAAGCTCCACGTGGTTCCTTCGCCCACGTCTTCGCTTGCGGGGGGGTGTTAGATAGATATATATCTTATTCATATCTTTGTAAATATATTCATATATTTTCTAGTCTACATAGATTCATATTGTTTAGACCTCTATATATACATGTACAATGTAATCTTTTCAGTGTGTGAAATAAAAGATTTCCTATCTTTACACCCATCTGCAGTTGAGAGCCATCAGAGGACATCGCCAGCCGTGGAGAGGAAATGCTGGAAACAGAGGAGGTGGAAGGCAAGGAAATCAGGCACCACCTAGGAACCAAGAGGGAAATCCACAGGGCAGAAATGGACAGTCGAGGAGAGCCCGGGCTTATGCTTTAGACGGGAACCAGGATGATGGTAATCTGGCAGGTATGGGATGTATTAATGACATACCTGTTTTGGTACTGTTTGATACGGGAGCATCACATACGTTCATTTCATCCGCATGTGTTGATGCACTAGGACTTAAAGTAGAAAAGAACAGTCAGGATTTGAACGTAGTAATACCTTCAGGAGAAACAACTATTTCTACTTTAGTGTGCCGATACTTGAGAATCAAGATGAACGAGAATGAAATTCTAGTGGCAGAGCTGAATGTTTTGGATATACATAATGTAGACGTAATCCTAGGAATGGATTGGCTATCAGAGAACAAGGCGATGATTTTGTGTCGCGAAAGAAGGGTGATCATTCCTCAGCAAGGGAATGAGGAAGCTTTTGTGCATAGATTTAAGAAGAGGCAGAGTAGCCGTGATCTCAGCAATTCAATCAACGAAGTTGTTGCGTAAGGTCAGGAACCAAGCGTTCTTAGTATATTTGGAAGGAGAGGAGAAGCCTGAATTAACGGTGCAGGACGTTCCAATCGTGAGGGAATTTGAAGACGTATTTCCGAAGGAACTACCAGGGTTGCCGCCAGGCAGGCAAGTAGAGTTCACCATTGATTTAGAACCGGGTGCGGCACCAATATCTAAAGCGCCGTACCGCATGGCCCCGAAGGAGTTACAAGAGTTGAAGGTCCAGCTACAAGAGCTATTGGACATGGGTTATATTAGGCCAAGCGTGTCACCATGGGGTGCACCGGTTCTGTTCGTTAAGAAGAAGGATGGGTCAATGAGGATGTGCATTGACTACAGAGAGCTGAATAAGTTAAAGCTGAAGAATAAATACCCATTACTGAGAATCAATGATCTTTTCGATCAACTTATGGGAGCTAAGGTGTTTTCTAAGATCGATCTTCGATCAGGGTACCACCAGTTGAAGATTCGGAAGGAGGACTTTCCGAAAACAGCATTCAGAACTAGATACGGTCACTACGAGTTTGTAGTAATGCCGTTTGGACTCACGAATGCTCCTGTAGTGTTCATGGACGTGATGAACCGAGTATTTCATCCGTACCTCAATAACTTTGTCTTGGTATTCATCGATGATATTCTGATATACTAGAAGAGTGAAGCAGAGCATGAGCAGCATCTGAGAACAGTATTGCAGACTCTGAGAGACGAGAAGTTGTACGCCAAATTCAGTAAGTGTGAATTTAGTTGAGAGAAGTGACATTCTTGGGTCACATCGTGTCGGCTGATGGAATTAAGGTAGATCCAGCCAAGATTCAAACCGTGATGGACTGGAAGTCACCGACACGCCGAATGAGATTTGTAGTTTTCTGGGTTTGGTAGGTTATTACAGAAGGTTCATCGAGGGCTTCTCGAAGATTGCAAAGCCGATGACCCAGTTACTGCAGAAAAGTGTGAAATTTGAGTGGACGGAAGAATGTGAGGAGAGCTTCCAGAAGTTGAAGCAATTGTTAACAACCGCGCCAGTTCTAGCAGTGCCAGAGCCAGATAAGAATTTTGAAGTTTATACTGATGCTTCAAAGAATGGGTTAGGTTGTGTTCTGATGCAAGACAGAAAGGTGATAGCGTATGCATCAAGGCAATTAAGACCGCATGAAGTGAATTATCCGACTCATGATCTAGAGTTAGCGGCCGTAATCCACGCGTTAAAGATCTGGAGACATTATCTCTATGGAGTGAAATGTGCCATATTCACGGATCACAAGAGTTTGAAGTACTTCTTCGAACAAAAGAATCTGAATATGAGGCAAAGGAGATGGTTGGAACTCGTAAATGATTACGACTTGACGATTAATTATCACCCGGGAAAGGCTAATTCAGTAGCAGATGCCTTGAGTAGGAAAGGAGAAGCTCAGTTAGGTTGTATGCTTACAAGAGAGAGTAGTTTGATCAGAGAGTTTGAGAAGCTCAGTCTAGAAGTAATATCACCCTCAGAGCGGAGGAGATGTGATTTGGCAGTTTTAACAATAGTACCGGATTTGAGGAAAAGAATTCTTGAGGCACAGAAAGAAGACGCAGAGATTGAGAGATTGCGTCAGAAACTGAAGGTTAGGCCAGAGGGAGAATACCGGGAAGCACCTGACAGTACATTGATGTTCCGAGACAGGATTTTGGTGCCAAACAGCGAAGAGTTGAGAAATGAGATATTGAGTGAGGCACATGATACGCCGTATACCGCTCACCCAGGAAGTACTAAGATGTATCAAGATCTGAAGATTAAGTACTGGTGGGATGGTATGAAGAAGGATGTAGCCTTATATGTGGAGAGATGTTTGATATGTCAGCAAGGTAAGGCATTACATCAACGGCCGTATGGGAAGTTGCAACCATTAGACATCCCTGAGTGGAAATGGGAACATATCACCATGGATTTTGTAACAGGGTTACCAAGGTCACAAAAAGGGAATACGGTGATATGGGTCGTAGTGGATCGTCTGACGAAGAGTGCTTATTTCCTGCCGATAAAGGCAAACTACGGGTCAGACAAGCTAGCGCAGATTTATGTTCGGGAAATAGTCAGACTGCACGGAGTGCCAAAATCTATGACGTCGGACAGAGATGCAAAATTCACATCTCGATTTTGGATGAGGCTACAACAAGAATTGGGAACTCGCCTGAATTTTTAGCATGACATTTCACCCTCAATCAGATGGTCAGTCTGAGAGAACCATCCAAACTCTCGAGGATATGCTGAGAACAGTGGTGTTAGACCGGGGGAGCAGTTGGGTGCCGATTTTACCTTTGATTGAGTTTGCTTATAATAATAGTTATCAGGAAACAATCGGGATGGCTCCTTATGAGGCATTGTATGAGAAGAAGTGTCGTTCGCCTCTATATTGGGATGAGGTAGGAGAACGAAAGGTTGTCGGACCAGACGCAGTGAGTGAGATGATTGAGATAGTCCGACAGATTAGAGAAAGGATCAGAGAAGCGCAGAGTAGGCAGAAGTCTTATGCCGACTCTAGGAGGGCGGAGTTATGTTTTGAAGTTGGGGATAAGGTTTTCCTCAAGGTTTCACCCTCCAAGGGAATATTGCGCTTCGGGGTAAAAGGAAAGCTGAGACCACGTTATGTTGGACCTTACGAAATATTAGAACGCGTTGGTCCAGTGGCATATAGATTGGCATTACTCCCTGATAAGCTCGTTTTTCTACTCACTTATCGCTTTGTTTTTCCTTTCTTTTATGCATTTTAGTACATTTTCTTGAATAAACTGAGCATGAGTGTATATTAGAGGGTATTACGCTTGCCATGGTGAGATTTTACAGGTTTTAGGCCAAATCCAATGGAGAACTCATACCGAAAGCAGCAGATGTTCAAAGAAACAGTCACTACTTCTTCCACCGTTGGAATCTGAGCTAATGGAGCATGACATTTGAAAGATCTTTGAGTTAGCTTTCCAACGCAACTGGAATCGGATCAATGGAGTTCGGACGCGAAAGTTATGGCCAAAATCGTGAGACTGCGCAGAAGGGTCGGAAGTGGCGGAAACGTCTCTGTTTCGACCGAAACGAAAACCATCTCGACCGGGCCGAATTTTCCATCTCGGCCGGGGCAAGATCTATCTCGGCCGAGACAGACATGAATGGCGAGATTTGGCGAGATTTTCATATATTTTGGGCGAGAATTGCTTGGGGAACAAGATATACATCAATTTGGAAGCAATCAATCATACCTTTTGAAGATATCTCAACCCTACTTCTATATAAACTCATAATTAGCTCAGAATTCATAAGCCTTTAGTTTTGATACCCTTTTCCTTACCTTCAGCCTTCTTTTTAGTTTTTAGTTCCTTTGCCCCTTTACAGTTTTTACTCCTTTATTTTCGGTTTTCTTTAGAATTCCTCTTTACTTTTTGTTGAACCTTTACTTTTCAATGCAATCTTTATTTTTCCTCGCAATGTTTACTTTCAATATGTTAGGCTAGAACCCTAAACAGGTTCTAGGGTTTCTCCATCTGTGATGCTTGTTTAGATTTATTTATTCAAACTCTTGGTTTAAACTCTTTGATTTTATTTTAAATCTATTTTCAATTGAAGGATCGAGAGATGAAAATTGGAATAGGTGTTAGTTATTGATTGAAGGACCGAAAGGTGAAAATCGATAATAGGAAGTGAGAGTTTGATGCTTTTGAATTCTGTCTGACCACGAAGATTTCAATTGTAGGAAAATCAAGATTTTTATGAAATTGATTAATTGGTGTATTTTGAGACCGAGAGGAGATAGATCACTAATTAGTAATTTAGGTTTTAATTGCCCGACCAAGGAATTAACTCCACAATAAAAGGTTTTCCACCAAAATTGTGTTTTATGGGTTTGAATATTTAATTCTTGCATGTTGATCAGTTTGGCAGATTTCCCTAGAATCTGTGCTTTTTCATATTTGAATTTTCACCCTTTAAATTAATTATTTTGAAAACCCAAAACCCTTTTGAATTGATTTGCCCAAACAAAAGCTTTGAAAACTATATCCAGTATATGATTTCCCTTCGTTGTACTATCCTTGTGGGATCGACCAACCCCTGGGTTGTTTATAAATTTATTTGCTCTATGCTATGATTTGTATGCCGATTTAGCATCGATCAAATTGGCGCTGTTGCCGGGGATAGTCAGACGGCGAGTCGTTACTGGAAAGTTGAAGAACTGTGTACGATTGAATTAATGAGCGATGCGATAATAGACATATCTGAAAACAAATAAGCGAATTAAAGTAAGCACATACTACGAACAATTGAAACAAATAATGCATAGAACCTTTAGATAAAACAATGCACTTTGTTTCCTCCAATTGCCCAAGCATATTTGTCGCAAGCTACCCGAGTAGTCCATTTACGACAAAAACGCTCAACCAGACCATAAAGATCCTTTAATTTCTCTCCATGCCAGGTATCCGCTAGCAAAAGAAATTAATATTGGAGATCTCAAGACCATGTTCACCTATCCGGAGCAGGGACATCTCAAAAGAGTTATACTCCAGGCAACATCTAAGCCAAGGTAACCACAAGCCTAACTCCAGATGTTCAGAGCGATTTAGCATACGTACTGGACCCATACCGCATGCCCTCAACATCCTTCGTTATCCCACTTAGATTAATCTTAGAGACCAGTGGAAGTTGTCTCAATGCAAGCTACCCGAGTAGACCGTTTGCTTCGAGGCTCCCACTTCTCATATTAAAATAAGTGTTTTATTTGGAAACCTCATCGCATTGGATCTTGATAAGGAAACTCTAACGTAAGCTACCCGAGTAGACCGTTTACACTTCGAGGTACCCCACCTCCAATGAGAGGTCGTATTTGTGGAGGTCTAATGATCTTGGTTAGAGAAGAACCAAAATCCAGCTTAGTATTTTTAGTTCTAAAGGTTTCATGCGCACACATTATTTTATGCTCTCATAAATTATGTCACCCAAAATTCCATCATAAATTAATATGATTCTTGGAATTTATAGACACAATTTAAAGCATAAAATAAATCACATAAGACATGCTCAATAATTTAAAAAATTACAACATGCTTATGAAAGTAAATAATTAAAGCAAGTAAGCATGCTTTCCTATTATTTACTAGTGCGCACATAATAAATCACATCATAACGAGAAATAATTAAATAAACAAATATAATTTCTCGTGGCCCCTCAGATGAGATTACAACTTGAAATAAAATTAAACCTATCTATTACAAGGCTTTTATTTCAATACAGATCTTCAAACTGGGCTCCCACTCTTTTATTTGAAATCTGCAACTCCTTTTGACAGTTTTTGGGCTTTGAATTAGGGTTTCAGGCCCAAAACATGTGCCAAACCCTAATTTTCAGACAGCGGGCCGCCTCCGGGCTGAGAAGCCCGATTCCCAGCCCGGGCAGCCAAACCCTAGGGTTTGCAAACCCTAGCAGCAGCAGCCAAACAGGCCACCGCCGCCGCCGCCTTTCCGGCCGCCGCCTGCGGCCGGACTTCGCAGAGACCGTCGCCTGGTTCAGCCCCCGCTGCCACCTCCACGTCCAGCAACCTTCACCGCCGGAGTCGCCATCTGCTGCAGTCGCCGGCAACGCGACGCAAAGCAGTAGCAGCCACAGCCGCAACCGCTGTAACCGCCGCGCACAGGGAGCTCAGCGACAGAGCTACCATCGCCGCGCGCAGATGCGCGCGGCCCTGCACTGCTCGCCGGCGCACAGAAAACACAGGGGAGAGAGAGGTGGCGGGCGCGGCCCAGCCGCGGGGAGAAACCCCCGCCGCCGCCACCCGCCGGTGCGCGCAGAGCAAACGCGCGGGCTGCCGCGTTCTGGACGCCCGCCGGACGCGTGCAGCAGCGAAGCAGATCGGGCGCGCGGCCGAGCCGCAGGCTGGATGCCTGCCGCCGCCGCCCGCGCTTGCTGCAGTCACCTACCGCCGCCGCCCTCTCGCCCTCTGCCGTCTGCCGCCTTCGCCGCCGGCGGCGCAGCCGCCGGCGAAATCTGGTGGTGGGGAAAGATGGCTGAACCCTAGACCTTGTCTTCTCCATGTTCTTCATTCTCCCTTTCTCGTTCTTTCTCCGGATCTTGATTTTTCTTGAATTTTACAGATTTGAAAACAATAGAAAATACAAAAAAATAGATCTAAAATCTATTACATAATTTCCTATCAAATCTAACCACGGATTTTCTCGTGGTGAAAAACAGATCCAAAAACGAGAAGGCCACGAGAACAAAAACATTCAAACAATTCAAATCCATCCATGAACATACATATTCATTTAATCTCAATCTATTCAAGATAGAGCCTAAGAACTCTGAACCTGGCTCTGATACCAATTGTAGGGATTGAGTCTACGACGGGCAATATTAATTGCCATTAAACTTGCCAAGGATCGTTCTTAGGATACCAGGAATAGATACAATTAAATGAACCATGCAAAAGCCTATGCATGCTCCTACAAATTAAATTGCATAGGATGGATTAAAGATTGTACCTTGTTTCACCGTTTGATCCACAGGACAGATCGGAGAATAATAACGGTGAAAGCCTATTCAGATCTGAAACGGAATATGAACAAAACAATGGCTTTCTTCTTCTTGAAGAAATCGATGGCCTCTTTCTGTTCCTACAGATCTGATCTTCTGATCTGTATCCCTTGCTCCTTGGAAATCTGGTGAGGATTATTCTACCAAGTTAAATCCGAGCTATGGAGAAGTCGATCAATCTTCTCCCCTCCGGATCCAGCCGCCGCCGTCCTCTCTCACTAATCAGTGTGAAACCCTAGTTTTCAACACTCCAGTCGACAACTGAAAGAATGACGACTCACTTGTGATCTGTCTAGAGAGGAGGGGTTTATATAGTGTTAGGGTTTAAGTAAACCCTAACCCTAATGGGCTGAGAGCAGTTAATGGGCCAGACCAGGGATCAGATGCAAATAATAAAGTGGGCCCTCTTTTATTAATTAATTCTCACATGTCCAACCCAGAACATTAATTAATTAATAAAGTATTGTTTTAACCTTCACCACGGTAACAATACTGACTCGCCCCTTTATTACCACGTTATTAGGAACGGGCTGCACCAAACTAACTTGATCCACATATTTAAGGTTTCAGACATTCATTAATTAATTTGGCTTATGACAATCAGCCACAATTAATTAATATCTTATTTCCTGAATAACACCACTCACCTTTTATCACTTATGCCTGAATTAAATAATTCAACCTGCAGGGTTTAGCATAATGAACCTTTGTGAGCTCATCAGGGAATGTCACCATCCTAAACGGATATGTTACCATACATCCAGACTAAGCAGACCCCACACAAATTGCCAACACCCAAAATACAAGTATAAGGGTACATGTAAGACCCGCCACTCTAGTAAATCAAAGTGTGGTCAATCTGTGTGTGCCCCTTATCCTTCAGTACGATTTAAGATCACAGAAAGTATACTAGGGATCTGGCTCGTTCATATGTCAATGAGAACGGCACATCCCACTGTTGATCCCATCAATACATAAAAATGTACCGACACATCAAGTAGCCAGGATAAGCCCACTTATGAACTGATGTGCCGCAGCTTAAACCGACAGCCTATCCAGGGACCGTCTCAGCTGTGATACTCTTTATATCTCGCTAGGTCAAGCGAACCATATGATCCTCTGTGATCTACAACACACCATATGGTCATCCCTTTCCACGAGATAAAAGGATATTATAGTTCGTCGTATGATTGTTCTATCAGACAGCGAGCATTGTTGCGGATACATACATGAATACCAGTGTACGAAAACACTTAATCATATATGCTTTCAGTATACAATCCCAACAATCTCCCACTTATACTTAAAGCATAATACCATTGCTTTTAACAAAGTATTAAGTGTGTCTATTCATGTCAACCATCTCCACTGTACACTCATCACCTCTTGTTACGATTTCTCGTATGATGTGATACAACACATCCTATGTGTCTCACCACCTTTTTGAGTCTTGGGTTCTCTTGAGTTTGTCTCTGCACCAATACATCACAATTACTTGTGATTCTACTAGGCAAACTCAGAACGCACACCTCTGGAGGATGGTGTCGGAGTTATACTGCTTCTTACGAAGTCTATGAAGCTGACTAGGGTTCAGCCTTCATACTGGAATCTTCAACACACTTCTGTGTTAAATTCCTATAACTCCTCCTCAAAGGCCCAACACATAGTTAGAGGTCGATTCTCTTTCCTTATGATCCTCCTGGATATCCGATGCCTTTCAACTCACATAGCACATCTGTAAACAAATGTGCCTATCCAGAGTTGAACTGATATCTGTCTAACATGCTTATCGCATTGCAGATATCTGAGCTCGTTCATCTGCACTATAGAAAGACATCAACCTTTCTTGCTATGAACGACTCACCACAGAATCAATTTAAGCAACTTGAGATACTTGAACATCCTTTCTCTTGTGCCAACACAAGACTTTAATTCAAAAGATGTTCCATAATCTCATAAGTCCTACTTCTGAAACTGTTCGGATAACCATCCTTTATGCCTGACTGCATTTCCACACCGTTTCCGAATGTGTAAATACTATCTGCATAATGTGCAAGGAAAACCACGCTTTCGCTGACACA
>JAPKLW010003916.1:0-24852 GCA_026898455.1 Plectranthus barbatus
AAATAGCATGAAAATCAATGTTTATGAGTGTAGTAAAATTAATATTTTATTGGTGAGTGTGAAAAAACTTCCCTTGTTAGGAAATGAGACTAATAAATGAGACAAATCGAAAAGAATAATTTATTTATTTTGTGAAATTATAAATTACACTTAATTTAGTTCTAAATATAATAGCCATTTTATTAACATTATTGGGCAAATAAGTTTGATTGAATAAGATTTTCTCTCAATAAAACAATCTTTTTTAAAAGAAGCTAATGTATATATAAAAATAATTCTAAATTCAGAAAGTTAGTTGAAATTCAAATAGACTAGTGAGTTCCAAAATATTCAATAAAAATTAGTTTGACTAAATATTAAATTACTGTTGATGGATTTCTTACTGTTTGTGTTTAAAATTTGAAGTAGGAAATTAATTATGAGGTATAAAACTTAGAATTATACAACATATAAAAGACATATATTCCACAAATAATTATAATTAGGGTTTCAATTTACTACTTCATTTAAGATTGATATATGAAAGATCAAACTCAGTTTGATAATCAAATCAATCCATAAACTTCGAGTTAAATAATACTCCCTCCATAACTGTCACATTCATCAAATCGGACATTCTAACTGAATTGTCACATTTCTAAAAATGACAATCTTTTCACACTTAACAATGAAATATTAATCCTACTAATTTTATACTCACAACTCTTAATTCCCGTATCAAAAAGAAAAGTGACTATTCGTACGGGAGCGGAGGTAGTATGTACCTAACATAATGTTGGTTATGTGAGTTTTTGACAATTGTCTCATTTCTCATTATGTAATAAATTCTCTATATATATACGTTAGCCATTACTTTAGCAGCCTCATAATATATATATATTTATATACATATATTATAGTCTAATATTAAAAAAAATATTAAAGCTTCAATGGAGAAGAGCGTGAAGGTGTGTGTAACTGGAGGTGCAGGCTACTTAGCCTCATTTCTGATCAAGCATCTTCTCCTCAGGGGCTACACAGTTCATGCCACTCTCCGAAACTTAGGTATTTTCGATATTTTTTCGATCCATCTTCAACTAATCTTCTTAAAAAAAAAAAAGAAGTCTGACAATTATTGATTATGAAGGGGAAGCTTCGAAGGTGGGATTGCTGAAAGGATTAGCTCATGCAGAAGAGCGACTCGAATTATTCGAGGCGGATATCTACAATCCAGCTCAATTCGCAGCTGCTGTTCATGGCTGCGTCTTCGTCTTTCACTTGGCTACGCCATTGCAGCATTATGCAGATAACCCTAAGGTATTGTATCAAATCGTTGGTTTCAAATTTCAATTTATTTTTTTTTATTTTTTAATTTTTGTTTCGAAACGTCGACGTTTATTATTTTGGATGTGATTGTAGTACAAGAATACTAGTGAAGCAGCGGTGGATGGGGTGAGGATCATTGTGGAAAGCTGCATCAGATCGAATACGGTGAAGAGACTGATCTACACCGCCTCAGTGACGGCGGCGTCGCCGTTGAAAGACGACGGCTCCGGTTACAAGGAGGTGGTGGACGAGACGTGTTGGACTCCTCTCAATCTCTCCTATGGATTGTTTTCCGTAAGTATGATATTTATTGTTTTATTATTATTATTTTTATTGTTATTATTTTTAAAAAAAATTGGAATTAATCACTTTTCATGCCATCTACATAATGTAAAAACTCGCTTGGCGTTTGAGCCGTCTAAACAGGGCCTAAGAGATTATTCTTCTATTTCGATTATATAGTTCTTTTCAATATTTGCACACATGTAAAGAAAAATATATTAAGAAAATTAATAATATAATAAAACAAATTCTTAACATGTTAATAAAAATATGAAAAACTAATTAATCTTTTTTTTTTTATTATATATATTGGCTAATTAATTACTCCCTCCGTCCATTTTATTAGTTCCACTTGTCTTTTTGGTCTGCCCCATTTATTAGTCTCGTTCTCACACTTATCAATAAATTATTAATTTCACTACACTCACAATCATTGATTATTATGCCATTTTCGCTTGGGACTAATAAATCAGGATGGAGGGGGTATTTTTTATTTATTAGATAATCTAAAATTGTAATATTAACCATATTATAATGGTAAAAACTTGCATTAGGCACGCCTCCATACCCAAATGGGTTCACCCATCCCAAATAGAGTTTATTAATCCTCAATTAGAGTATATTAGATGAGTTTGACTTAGATTAATGGATAAATCCCGCCTAAACCGTTTAGACATGTGTAACCTGAGACCTTCCCTATTATAATTATGATGGACATATTTTTAAAATATTTGAAAATTTGGTATGATTAACTAAGGTTTAATCAACCCGTAGGTGCGCCGAGTAATGTAAAATGATAATGGAGTTGATTATATAGTTGCCTAGTCGTGTTTTACAACAATTTAATTATAAACTCAAATCGAGTATTATTGTTAAATGTCCAACATCGGCCATGGATCTTGGAGTATACCACTATATAATAGTGGAGGTCCCCTCTTCTTACAAGCTAATTTTGTAGGGAGAAGTGGAGATCTTTACATGGTATCAGAGTCAGGTTCGGTTCGATGTGGGATCCAATTTATCCTATGATAGGACTTGATTTATCCTGATGATAGGTCCCCTCTCCTTACAAGCCGGTTTAGTAGGGAGAAGTGGGGATCTTTACAATTATATATAAAGAATCAAATTAACGACCAATTGTAATGAAAATCCGTCTTCATGTATATTGGAACAGAACTACTTAAACTCGAAGACAATGGCGGAGAAAGAAGTGTTGAGCTACAACGGCAAAGGGATAGAGGTTGTGACCCTTGCTTGTGGCCTCGTTGGCGGCGACACCGTACAACCCTTCGCCGCCGAGAGCATGACAGTCATAATCTCACAGGCGCTGGGAGGTGGATTCAGGTACAAATGCTTGAGAGAATTGGAAGATCTGGGTTCCAAGATTCCGATTGCTCATGTTGAAGATGTGACTGAAGCTCACATCTTCTCCATGGAGAATCCCACCATTAATGGCAGATTTCTTGTTGCAAGTGGCTTCTTGAAATCTGCTGAGATTGCTTCTCTCATTCATAAATATCACCCAGATATAAAGATCCCACCTGAGTAAGAAACTATATCTTGTCTGCAACTATAAGCATATATATATATATATATATATATGTATATAGAGGTCTGATCACATGAGAATAGTTCTTAACGTGAGAATATGAGAATAGATAATGAAGTAATTTTAAGATAAAATGAAGAAGATGGAAGATAAAATAAAAATGAAGTATGATGAAGTATTTTGAGGTTAAAATGAAGTATTTTCTGAATGAATGATTTTGATATTAAAATTAAGTATAGTGAGGATAGACTGTAGTATTCTCATATTTTCACGTTAAGACTATCCTCACCAGATTATGTCCCTAGGTATATAAATATTATACTGTATATACCTTGAAAATATGTTATGGGATTTGATGATCTCTGCAGGTTGATCGAAGATACAGGGAGAGAAACTAAGTGGGATTCAAGAAAGCTGCAGGATTTGGGATTCCAATACAAATTTGATGCTCATAAAATAATTGACCATAGCATTGCTTGTGCAAAGCGCTTGGGCGACATAGTTTAGTTTGAATGTAAGAACATTGCGGATGTTGCTATTTCGGGGTGCAAACGGTTAAAGTGTGCTCTTTATATATGTTTAATAAATAGAAAACTTGAGTTATATTTGATGTACTTCGGTGGGATTTAATTTAGTGCATTTTATTCTGAAAAGATAAAAATAAACATTAATGAGGATGGGCTGTGTCGTGTATGTGAAAATTAAGGGTGCAGTACAATCCAATCGAATTGAATAGTGTTTAATTTAAGTTTAACTTGTTTATTATGAGTCAATCTTCAAGTTTTTAATGGAATACTTTAAAAGTCATGAACTTAATTGAGTTTTAGTCGAATCTATACGAACTTTCCAAAAATGTCCAACTCATGAATGTAGCCGATACAAAACTATATGACAGGACCCCATATGATAGCACCCAATTTTTCCGATTCGGCGGTTCGATCTATGATTTATATTATTCATGGACATTGATAAGACTTATCCATTTAGCATCACCTTAAGATGGCATAATGTTAGAAACTAAGTTTTAGTTCCCTCCTTAATTTGATGTTTTGATGTCAAAACTCACCTTAGCACTAAGTTTCTAGAGTTGTATAATGTAATCCTTATATAGGATTAATCGAGTTATAATAGAACTTAGGTGCTGAAGACCGAGTGATGAAAGTGCTCGAGATTTGAAGAAGTGCTCGTGCTTGAAACTTAGTATGGCCGAAATTTGGCTTCTTGAAACTTGGTTTCACTAAGTATGGCCGAGGCCTATACTGACCTTGGGAAGTCAGTATAGAGGTTACCATACTGATTTAAGGAAGTCAGTATAAGGAATGCCTATACTGACTTTGGAATGTCAGTATGAGGCTTTTACTTCAATAAGGACGAGGAACACAAGACAAATCGAAGTCAGACTTAAAGACTAGTAAATGCTAAGTAAAATTCAGTACGAGGATGTCCCATACTTTGATTCCTAGGACTGAAACTTAGTCTGACAAGAGGAGGTAGAAAGTACAAGGCAAGTACAATCTTTTCACAGCAATGGCTGTGATTGGATGGATCAATCCATGTCTCTAACGACTTGAATTCTGTGTCTAACGGGGAGAATTCAAAGTGTCGTTCAAGGCTGCCTATAAATAGTTCTACATCTCGAATGAAGAACACACCTGAATCACGTGAAAAGCTAAGCTGACACTCCACCAATCTTTCTACTCAAAGCTCTCTGATATCCCGTGTGCTTAACACGAGACTTGAGTGTTCTGACTCAAGTTAATCATTTTGTGCAAGTTGTTCAAAGCCCGAGGCTAAAGCTTGAAGCTGAAGCTCTTTAGTGAATATAACTTTTCTAAAGTTATATTCATAGCAGTCATTATCCTACTTTGGGATTTTGATTCTCACGGGCGCATTGCCACCAAGCTTAGTTCTGGAAAGAACGAGAAAATATCCAATCATCCAGGAAGAAGGCTGCGGGATGTGTCCTCATTTCAAACTGAAGACTAAGTCAGCAAGGAGTTCCTAGGCGAGTGCTGATAGCAAACCGAAGGATGGAGTGCCGACGAAATGTTCATAGATCGTAACGAGACTTGTAACTTCAAACTTAGTGGATTCCCGATTAAGTTCGAAAGAATGGACGTAGGATATTAAGTCCCAACCACTATAATATCATGTGTTGTTTACTTGCTTACTTTACTTTTCAGTATTCTTAAATTCTCAAACTTACTTTGAAACCTTCAATATTTGTCTAAGTATTGAGGAGTATACTTGTGAAACTTACTAATAACTATCTGAGCTTAAACTTACATTTTTATCAACCCAAAACTGAATTTCAGTCAGTTTCGGAGAACGAGTGCAAACTAAACTTACTTTTGCTGCATTACTTATAACTCTGATTTCGGAACCAACACATAACCTTAATTTATAAGGGCGAAGTTGAAACGAGGAAAGGCTTATAGTGGATACCTAGGAATCCAAAGACAAGGAAGCGCGTAGTAATCGATGAAATGCTTCGGGTATTTGAAAATAAGCATAGATTCGGAGATTTCGAATTAGGCAACCTTTCGAACTACTGCAGAATCCATGGGCTGACAAGAGACAACCTAACAAACAGAAACATCTTAGTAGCCATAGGAAAAAAAAAGCAAAAGCGATTCCCATAGTTGTAGATTATACTCCCTCTGTCCCAATTTATTAGTCCCACTTTTCTTTTTGGTTTGTCCCACTTATTAGTCCCATTTCCTAAAATGACAAACTTTTTCACACTCACCAATAAAATATTAATTCCACTACACTCACAAACATTGGTTATTGTGCCATTTCGAAATGGGACTATTAATTTGGGACGGAGGGAGTATTTAAAATGTTAATTATTCTTTTACTAGAGAAACTAATTATTTAATTCAAGAATAATATTATATTCATACTCAAATTCAAATTTTTCTTAAAACTTAAAAAAATTATCATACTTGTTACTTTTAAATTATGAAAAAGTTTTTTGGCCCAGCGGGCCAGTCCATGACCTATTTAGTAGAATTTTTTCCAACTATAATCTCTTTAATCCTAACCTTGTGTTTAGATCGAGTTATTCGGATCGGCTCGTATGTCCTGACTGAATTGACATCCCTACATAAAAGTACTATAAATATAAGATAATGAAATACATAATTTTATAATGCATCAATACATTTTTGTGAAAAAAAAAAACAGAATACATACCGATCTAAATATATATTAAAATATGTTATACATTTTATTTTATTAATATTTGAGTATATTTTATCTATTAATTAAATAACTTTTTTGAACTTAATTATTATTTAAAAATCACTTAAACCAAATACAAGTATATAACTTAAAACATGATTTAATTAACACTCTGATCACAAATATTAGAAGTAGATTTTCTTATTATAATTGCAAAAAAAAAAAAAAATCAATTAAGTTAATTGAGCTCAACCCTATTATCCTCTTGCTATTGAGGCAAAATTATTTTTTTTTGGTGCATGGCAAAATATTTAATTTAATTTGCTATCTAACCATAAATCTTGACTAAATTTACGTCCATATATAATTGTATTCTTCACAAGTGGTTAGGTCATTTATTTTCGTCAACGTAATAAAATAATTTTTAATACGAATATTATCTCGTGAATTAAAAAAATATGAATATCAAACAAACATGCGACAGCCATGTTTTAGCTGCCACATAATGTATATTATAGTTACTTTTCCAGCAAATCTCAGCCAAAAAAAAATTGAGAAGTCAATGGAGAAGAGTGTGAAGGTGTGTGTCACCGGCGGTGCAGGCTACTTGGCCTCATTTCTGATCAAGCATCTTCTCCTCCGTGGCTACACAGTTCATGCAACTCTCCGAGATTTAGGTATTTTCGATATTTAATTTTTCGATCCTTCTTCAACTAATGATCTTTCGAAAAAAAAAAGTCTGAGAATTATTGAATTTGAAGGCGATGCTTCGAAGGTGGGATTGCTGAAAGGATTAGCTCATGCAGAAGAGCGACTGGAATTATTCGAGGCGGATATATACGATCCAGCTCAATTTGAAGCTGCCATTAATGGATGCGTCTTCGTGTTTCACTTGGCTACGCCGTTGCAGCACTACGCAGATAACCCTAAGGTACCAGATCTGTTCATCTTTCGTTTCGAAACGTAGACGTTTGTATGCACCTGCTGGTTTCTGTAATTTTTTGGATGTGATTGTGTAGTATAAGAATACTAGTGAGGCGGCGGTGGATGGGGTGAGGATCATTGTGGAAAGCTGCATCAGATCGAATACGGTGAAGAGACTCATCTACACCGCCACGGTGATGGCGGCGGCGCCGTTGAAAGACGACGGCTCCGGCTACAAGGATGTGATGGACGAGACGTGTTGGACTCCTCTGAATCTCTCACATGGAATGTACTCTGTGAGTACACCATCTATCTCAATCAATCAGTATTGTAAAACTCGCTACACGTTAGTCGGACATTCGAGGGAGGTCTAGCGCTAAAGTGTGATAAGCGGTTAAAATATTTTTATTATTATTTTTTCGTATATTTCAAATATGCAATATCTTAAATAAAGTGAGGATGGATCAATATTAGTCAAAGATTCTAAATTAATATTACAATATTATAAAGTTTTAATAATTTATATTATATATTATAATAATTTATATTCCAATATTTTAATTTTGTATTTTAAGAATAATATTTCATTTTATATTTTATAATTTATCAATACTTTTATTTCATTTGATATATTAAAATTTATTCTTAAATTTAAAAATTAAATGCAAACCTCATAGGAGGCGCACAGAACAAATCAGACCGATTGATTGGTGCTTAGACGATTTGATTTTCTTGATTTCTTTTTTAAATTAATAATTTTTATGAAAAAAAAATTTAGTACAATATAATATATTATAACCAATTCTTAAGAACAAATCAAAATCTTTTGAGAACACAAATTATGGTTCTGAATTAATTAATTTTAATAATTAGACTTTAATTAAAATTTGAGAAATAATTATTAAAATATATTATGTACCCTAATAGAGTGGGATGAATCATACAATTAAATTTATAGAATTAATCCAAACTATAATAAATTAAAATTATTATTTTTAAATAAAAGTAATAATTATAATAAAGGAATAGGAAGTGAGACATAAAAAGTGGAAGAGATGATCTCAAGTGTATTCCTTTTTTATAATCTTAATTTATTATATTAAAAGTTCAAGCCTAGGGTTCAACTTCATCCCACTCATTTTTTTAATTATGTTTCATTTCTTAACTCAGTTTTATTATAAAAATTGATTAATTCATAATCACAACTTGTGTTCTAATAAAATTTGATTTTTTGTTATTAAAAATTAACTAGAGTATATTGTATTATATTAATTTTTTGTTTTCACAAAAATAATATTTAAAAGGAGAATTGTTGATTCAAGACCCGAAAGATGATTTGTCAATCCAAGATCTGAAAGATCAAACAATTCTCAATCAAGGACCTGATATTGAGGTTCTGGATTGAAAATTTTTGTGGTCTTTCAGCTCCTGAATTGAGAATTAATCTTTCGAGTCCTAAATCAATATATTAAACTATCTTTCACGTCCTGCATCGATAAAACTCTTATTCAAAACTCGTAATCGAAACAATAGAACACCAAGTGAAACACTATTGTTCGACAGAGGATTTGATTCGTATTCTTTCAGGCATTAATGAATTTACTTACAATATTACAAAGTAAGTATTATCAAGAATCACATGTTGGAACAGGACTACATAAGCTCGAAAACATTGGCGGAGAAAGAAGTGTTAAGCTACAACGGCAATGGGATAGAGGTGGTGAGCCTCGCTTGTGGCCTCGTCGGAGGCGACACCTTACAGTCTTTCGCCTCCGCGAGCATGGCGGTCTTAATTTCTCAGGCGCTGGGAGGTGGTTTGAGGTACAAAGGTTTGAGAGAATTGGAAGATCTGGATTCCAAGGTTCCGATTGCTCATGTTGAAGATGTGACTGAAGCTCACATCTTCTCCATGGAGAATCCCACCATTAATGGCAGATTTCTTGTTGCCAATGGCTTCTTGAAATCTGCTGAGATTGCTTCTCACATTCATGAATACCACCCTGACATAAACATCCCACCTGAGTAAGCAACTCTTGTCTGCTAGTGTGTGTTTTGATCGTTGCTTGATTACTATATTTTTTTATTGTATTTTAGTTATTGCTTGATTACTATACTGCTTGATTGTATATCAACTATTAATTTATCTAGATGAATAAGATTCAATTTTTTTTCGCATGGGCAAATTTTTTTCACATGATATAATCTCTCTCTATATATATATGCATATGCAGGGGTGTGTTCAAATTAAAACTCATCTATAGGAATAAACTATGAACTTCATTACAGTGTGGGTGATACATCATTACAACGTGTAAGATACTTAACAATAAATTTTTTATAATAATTCATTACAATGAAGTACTATAATGAAGTATCATGCATGTCTCATGATAAGTATTATATATAATGTAATGAAATATCACATATATACATTATATGAAAATATTTAATATTGTTAGATATACTCATATCTTTTATAGTTATTACTAGATATACTCATATATTATTGTATCTAGAATAGATTTAGTTTATGTTCACCTCTATATATACATGTACTATGTACTCTTTTCTGTGTGTGATATAAAAGATTCAATATCTTTACAAATATAACTCTGCATATATATGTATATATATTTATATAGAGCTTCACAATATGTTATGGAATTTGATGATGTGCAGGTTGATTGAAGATACAGGGAGATACACTAAGTGGGGTTCAAGAAAGCTGCAGGATTTGGGATTCCAATACAAATTTGATGCTCATAAAATAATTCATCATAGCATTGTTTGTGCGAAGCGTTTGGGCGACATAGTTTGAATGTAAAAGCATCAGTACGTCCCTTTGTTTGGGGTATAGTGTTTAAAGTACCTTGCCTGTAGTTGAGAGGTTACAGATTCGAGCTCTCAGTGAAATTTCTGTGTGTGTGAGTGAGTGTATGTGAATTTAAGATTAATGTAAAAAAAATATAAGTGGTTAAAGTATTTAATATTATTCGATAAGCTATAAGTTTGAGTTCTATTAAAGGTATTTAGAGTGGATATTTAATCTAAAGAATAAATAAATGGGTTGTGTCATGTATGTAGAAGTTAATTTGAAGTTCATTACTGTATTTATTTACTTCAAATATTATAAAATTTTCGTTAAAATAAAAAATGAAAAATCTAAAATAATATATTTAACTATACTAAAATTTTAAATACTCAATATTAAGTACATCTTTAAGGATTAGTCGTATCCCGAAAATATCCTCACTTTTCCAAATATAATAATATCTCGGTTTAGAAATTTTGTATAAAATCTCAAATACATTATTAAAATAATCATCAAATTGCAAACTATTTGATTTTTTTATTTATATTAAAATAATTTTGAAATAATTCAAATTATCTTAAGAAAATACTTTTAAAGTTGCGAATTTCTATTGCTGGCTGAGATTTTTCACTCCAATTTTTCTACTTCATCATTAAATCAATTAATTTTGTAGTGACCCGGTGCCGGAGCAGGGAGTGATCGCTGGTGTAAAGAAACACGGACAATGAGCGGCTCCCGTAAGACTTTCGCGGAGGGTGACATGAATGAACCTGGCCCACACCGGAATGAGAGGGATTCTGAGGCTATACAGGAATGAGACTGTATAACTGAAGATAGTTTAAAGTATTTAATAGGTGCTACTCATACCAACATGGTGCATCATCTTTTCCGGCACCCATTATAGGAAAACTCCAATGTTAATCGTGCTTAACTTGGTGTAGAACTAAGATGGGTGACCCCCTGGGAAGTTTCTCAGGGTACGTGTGAGTGAGGACAAAGCACGCTGGGAAGGATTTGTGTTGGTTTGTGGGGTCAGCTGTCAGTCTGGAAGCCGGTCCAGACCATTGGTGGGTAACGTGACCGACCTCGGGTGGCTCATTTGGGCCCTGGGGCCGCGGTGTTACAAATGGTATCAGAGCCGAACCTCTCCCAGTACGGTGTGGTTCGGGGATGAACCAAGCGGAAGCTGGTGGGCATTTAGAGACCTGGTGCCGGAGTAGGGAGTGATCGCCGGTGTAAAGAAGCACGGACATTGAGCGGCTCCCGTAAGACTTCCATTAGTTGATCGGAGGGTGGCATGAATGAATCGGGCCCACACCGAAATGAGAGGGATTTTGAGGCTATACAGGAATGAGACTGTATAGTTGAGGAGAACTTTAAAGGATTTGATAGGTGCTACTCATACCAACATGGTGCATCATCTTTTCCGGCACCCATTCTAGGAAAACTCCAATGTTAAGCGTTATTGACCTGTGGTAGAACTAAGATGGGTGACCCCCTGAGAAGTTCTCAGGTTGCGTGTGAGTGAGGACAAAGCACTCTAGGAAGGATTTGTGTTGGTTTGTGGGGTCAGCCGTCAGTCTGGAAGTCGTTCCAGACCATTGGTGGGTAACGTGGCCGACCCCATTGGTGGGTAACGTGGCCGACCTCGGGTGAGCTCGTTGGAGCCCTGGGGCCGGGGCGTTACAAATGGTATCAGAGCCGAACCTCTCACAGTACGGTGTGGTTCGGGCTTTACAAATTTTATTTAACATTTTTTGAGATCCTAATTTCGATTAATTTATAAGAGTTGATTCTTCCAACTAAAATATATAATGAATATTAGTATTTAATCTTTAGTTCATAATTGATTATCATAATTTATATTTTTTGTTAAAGAATATTAATTACAATATATTATTTTATATTTAGTTTTTGTTTTTCTATAAAAATAATAGGTCAAATATAAGGGTTTATAGAAAAATTCACATTTTTTGACCGATATGTACATAATATTAGCTATTTAAGATTTTTAGATAGTCAAAGTGATTATTTATATATATTTCCAAAAAAATAAAATGGGCGCATGTTGTATTTTATGTTAAATATTTGATTGTTTGCAAGTTGAATATTTGAAGAACAAAAATCTTTGATTTTTTTTATAACTTAAGTCAGACGTTGCTTAATTAAACTTCAAATTGAAATGAAAATGTCACTTTTATGGTGATGTATGTTGCTGAATTCCATCATTCAATTTTAAATATATTATTTGATGAACATGCTTAACTGAGTAGATTATGATCTTGAATATTAAAACTAATTCATTTATGAAAGAAATATTAAAAAAATTAATCTTCGATCGGATCAACCTATATCATGTTTCAATGGAAATTATATAGAAAAATATTAGTGGCATAATAAATCCGCCACTAATCTTATCGTTAATTTTTTATATTTTTTTCCTATCCTTCATTTTAGATATGGAATTATTCCATCACCAAGATTTTGTGTTAGAAAAACTTTCTCTGATTAATTACTCATTTTTTTAATGATGATCTCGACACTTAAAAAAAAAATAAAATTAAAATGGACTTTTCAGAATTGACAAAAAGATATCATTGTTAAAAAATATTTCAATGCCAATAGTAACTAAACACGTGTTAATATATTCATAAACTAATATAATACTCCCTCCATCCAACCCAAATTGTCCCACTTTTCTTTTTTGTTTGTCCCACTGCATTAGTCCCATTTTTATAAATGGTAACTTTTTCACACTCAACAATAATATATTAATTCTATTCAACTTAGTCAACACTCACATTCTTTAGTTATTGTGCCCGGTCAAATCGGAGGGACTATTCGAGCGGGACAGAAAAAGTATTAATGAATGAATCATTTTAAATTATAAATACAGACAATCACGTTAGTATGCGCTAATACCTAACACTGAGTGGGTATTAATATTGGATCCTTTTTATATATTTTCTGTCTTTTAATATTTTTTCTGGCAAGTGGTCCTTTAATATTAGTAAAGACTGTTTTGTTTTTTATTTTGTGCGAAGCAATGGTGAACGTGGTATGTCTGATTAATGGCATGTTAGACCTAAGGTTTCCTAGGCTGCCTTGTCAATAGGGATGTCAATCGGGCTAACCCGTCGGATTTCGGGCTAACTCTATCGGGCTACGGGCTATTCGGTCCGGGTTGAATCGGGCTGAATTTTTATCGGGCTAAAAATTCTTGAACCTAACCCTAACCCACCGGTTTTCGGGCTGACCCGTCGGGTTGACAATATTTACGAGTTTATTTTTGTAAAGATTTTCTTAAAATATTTTAACAACCCCTAAAACAAAATAAAAAAAGAAAATGATGAACCAACATAAATAAAAGACTTCAAATAACAATATCTTTGGAAAAAAATAGTGATAAATGGATAATCATAGTTTGAAAAGAAAAAAAAATATCAATCCTTGTATACCAACTAATTTAAATAATAGAAGTACATTTCTCAATGTATAAAATGATAAAATAATGATTAAAAAATTAAATACAGCTTTCACTTGGGTGAACATAACAACGAGTGGCTAAAGGTTCTTGAAAGGAAGAAATGAGTAGGTACCCTAATTTGGAGAGTGACGAGTGGAAGACAGTGAAAGAGGAAGAAATGAGAGATTTTTTGATTTGAGGGTAAAGGACTACGTCATTGGGAGAGATTGATGATATTTTGTGTGACAGAAAATTAGGTCTAGAGAATTAGGTATATAATTAATGGGTATAGTAGGATATAAATAATATTAGAAATAATAAATAATAAATTATTAAATATTGCCGGACCTACGGGCCGACCCGCAACCCACCGGGCTCAGCCCGTTCGGGCCGCCAACCCGTCGGGTTCAACCCGTTCGGTTAAAAATAATTTCGGGTTGGAAATTTCTTACCCTAACCCGCATTTTAGCCCACCGGTTTCGGGCCGACCCATCGGTTTCGGGCTTTATTGACATCCCTACTTGTCAACTCCAAAGTTATATATCCTAGGGTAATTATGTTAATCTATCCTACACTTTTACAAATTATGGAATTCTATCCCACACTTTCAATTTGATGTAATTCTATCCTACAGTATTTTCTATTGTGTAATTATATCCCAAATTGCCACATCACATGTTAATTGCCACATCAATCATCCACATCAACTATTAGGGCTGGCATGGATGTTGACGTGGCAATAAATTTATTTTTTTAGTGAAATTGATATTTTTTTTTAAAAAATTATTTTTTAAGTTATTTTTTTATTTAAATTTATCTTTTAATATTTCTTAATTTAGGAAATCATGACGTTGAAAAAACTCAACACATTTTAAATTTAAATAAAATTATTAAACTTATTGTTTAATAATTACTATTATCAAATCCATTTTTAATAATATTTAAAAACGCATATTTGAATTACAATAAATATAAATTTTATATCTAAATAATTAATTACATCAAAAATGGATTTTTAAAAAAAATAAACAAATGATTGTTATATAATAGTAAGTTAAAATGAGCAAATAGCAATTAATTGATTTAAACGTCCACGCTATTATATCAAGAAGAACGGACTATCCACCCGATTTGGAAAAAGAGGCAAAACTGAGAATAAAATAAATTCATGAAAATAATGAATCACGTAAATTGCTCAGCGGAAAGAGAAGTCATTGACTTGTTGCTAAATATTGATTAAAGTTCAATTTTAAAATAATAATCATTGAATAATAAATTTAATAATTGTATTTAAGCTTAAAATGTGTTGAATTTCATCAAACTCTCGATTTTCTAAATTAAAAAGAAATATTGAAAGATCAATTTAAATTTGAAAAATTTTAAATCATAATTTTTTATTTAATATATCAATTTAACAAAAATATTAAATTTATTGCCACATCAACCATCCACGTCAGCCCTAATAGTTGATGTGGATGATTGATGTGGCAATTAACATGTGATGTGGCAATTTGGGATAGAATTAGATGATAGAAAATAATGTAGAATAGAATTCCATCAAATTGAAAGTGTGGGGTAGAATTCCATAATTTGTAAAAGTGTATGATAGATTAACATAATTACCCTATATCCTATCTCTCAATCTTGACTTAATTGTCACACTTTTTTTTTTATTTGTTCTAATTTAATTGTCTCATTACTAAGAAAAATATAATTCTTTTTACACTCAATAATAAAATATTAATTTCATTCAATTTTTTCTACACTTATAGTCCTTGATTATTGTGCCCAGTCAACCGGGAACAATTAAGCCGGGATGGAGGGAGTAATTATCTTTAAAAACGACAATTCTCTCTAACTTATTTTTATTTTTTAATAGTGTATAATCAGTTGCAGATCCAGAAAATTTTCCGGGCTGAAAATTTTTCGCCTTCACTTAACTCCAATCTATTATATCATTTTTCCCCCTAATTTTCATTCATTTTTTCTTCTATTCGAGGGGGCTATATCATAAAAATCGAATCATGTAACTACAAAAATGAAAAAATAATTCGGGCTAAGAGAGGCTCCAACCTTCCTAGCCTCTACATAGATCCACCATGTGTATAATTTAAGGACGGTACTCAGAGTTCAATTAAATATACAATAGCTTTCTAGACAACACGAAACATTTAATATCTTATTTTATAATATAATAAATAATTAATTAAATTGCATATATCTTTAATAATTATAGTAAAATTATATAAATTATTCTCTTTGATTATATCAAAAATAAATAGAATGCTAAATATGTATACTCTAAAGAAAAACTAAAAAAAATATAGTCATCATTTTTTAATTGCTCATTGTGTGTTTATAAATTATAAAAGTTAGGAGTCAAATAAAAAAATATAATTTTAAGTAGGTGTAATATTTCTCAGAGAAAAAAATATTAAAACTATGTTAATATTAAACTAGTTAGTTTTATTTGAGGTCAGACTCAAGTAACCCAAACTGACCAAGGTCAACTCACGCTCTAATGGAATGGATCTAAAGGCGAAATGGCCCACTAACTCACAGCCTAGGTGATCGCAGCCCAGAAGCCAAGTCAAAATTATCTTCGGCATATCTGCCGACCACATGTTGAAATCACCTACCAACCCGGGTTCAAGTCCTATCACCCGCCCGGACTTGGAAGAAGTCATTGGAATGGAGACTGGAGAGGCGCCACGTCAGCCTTAACCGACTCCAAAATTTTCGGAGTTTGGGGTCGTCACCGATCCCAACTATGATTAGTTAGACTCAAACCTCTTGTAATGGATCTCATCACTTGTGTTTATAAAAGGGAGATCTAAGTCTATTCTTGCATGATTTTTCTCACACTGAATGCTAGCCAAAACTCTGTCTAAATACAGAGTCAATAAACACTTCATTTTTCCGTTTCATTTCATATTTCGCATTTAACGCATTACGTGCGCTGTAGATTTTTGTATTCATCACATTTATTTATCGTATTTATTCTTATTTTATCAATATCAATTATTTTCTAGCGAGATTCTAAGGACTCCGATCAATTGAACCTCAACAACTCTCATTTAATTTATTAAGTAGATAACTTTGTCTCGATATATCACTAATTTCTGTATCATTCTAATTTATTAATATAGTTATTTTGGAGATTTCCTAGCTCTTGCAAAAAATAAAAAAATTCTTCCATTAAAATGCGTGGCCCAGTGCCTATTCATATGTGCAGTTTTGTTTCACATGTGAGTACAGTTGTTTATTCTTAAAATTTCATTTTTTTTTTCTACAAAAAGATTTGTAAAAAAAGAGGACTTTTACTATTACAACGTAGTATACGAGTTCTCTAATTTAATTGATGTCGGATACTTTAAAATATGTGCTGTTTTGTTTTACATGTAAGTACAACTGTATATGAAATATGAATAGTACTATTTGTCATTTAAATCAGATTTCAATTTAATAAAATTCATTCAAACTCATTAATTGAATTTGAACTAAGTAATATTTTATTGGCTAACAATTTCATTAAATGAATTATCTTAAAAAATATAATTTATCAATTTTGTGAAACTATAATTTTAAACTAAAGCATTTTCTTAACTTTATTGGGCAAATGAATTTGAGTAAATAAGATTTTCATGAATAAAATAACTCTTCCTAAAAGAAGCTAATGTATATTTAAAAATAATTTTAATTAATACAGAAAACTCGTTCGAATTCAGTCATATTTATAAATTTCAAGATATTTACATCAACGTTGAATTCTGACGAATTGTGCTTAAATTTCAAACTAGGAAATTAATTGTGGATTATTGCTATGAAGCCTAAAGAGGTGTAAAACATAAAATTATATAACATATAAAAGGCATATTCCAGAAATAATTATAATTAGGGTTTTAATTTACTCCTTTACTAGAATTACACACGTGCGTTGCACGTAAGTAATTTTTATATTTATATTATAATATAAGAAAATATAATTATTTTCAAATAATTGTATAAATAATAGTAAATAAGGATATACTTATAAAATATAAATTATATTTATATGATAAATAAGCAAAAATATTTTTTAATTGAAAAATAATATATTATACATTGCATTAATTACATATGTGGACATATTATGAATTAATTGCATGACTTAAACATCTTTTTATCTTATTAATTATTATAATTTATAATATTTTAACTTAAATATATTTAAGATATCTATATTTTCTCCTATGTAAAGAATCATCAACCTTTCCATACTATCCGAAATAATATTTTCAATGGAATTGTATAAAATCTAAATTTAGTAATATTCAGAATTTGAATTTGTATGTAAATATTCATAGTTATTTTGAAAATTTTGATTATGGGTGGATGAGTACAATAAATAAAAGCTTTGTTAATAGGAAATATAATTGTCTAATAACAAATAAACAAATAATGCTAATTATTTTTGAATTTATTTAATATATTTTATTTAACATAGGGCACGTTATTCAAAAATTTTGGAGAGAATTTTCTGGAACTCTTTTAGTATATTATATAGATATAGATTTAGGATTGAGCTATGAAAAAAAAATCTAAATTTGATAATCAAATCAATTCGTAAATTTCAGACTCTATAATATGTACCTATGTATATTGTTGGTGAAATCCTCAATTTAAACTTTTATGTTCCACCTTCTATTCCACTATTAAAGGTATTAATTTTTATTTAATATTTTTGTATGATTTTAATTTATTATATTTTAGATTAATTTTATTAGTTGAACCTAGTGGTGGCCATTTTGAAACCGGCCTGGCGGTTCCACGGTTCGGAACCGGAACCGGAACCGTAACCGTTTTTGAACGGGCCGGTTCAGGTTCAAGAAATAGCCCGAACCGGAACCGGCAGTTCCGGTTCTTAACCGTTAAAAATATTTTTAAAAATTCGAAAATCGACGAATCAGAAAGCGCCAAGTGTTCCTGAAAAAATAAAAAAATAAAAAATAAAATATTTTTCGAACCGCCGGTTTCGAACCGAAACCGAAACCTTCACCCACGGGCCGGTTCCGATTCAATTTTTCCGGAACCGGCCCATGGCCACCACTAGTTGAACCATACAGTTCACCCCCACTTGTTTAGAGTGTATAATATTCTTTAATTATTATTTTTCAATTTTTAAATTCTCACTGTTTTAAAAAATCAATGAAAATATGTTATGTTATACTTAATTTTTTTAAATAAAAATAATTATTAAAATTAATAATCGAGACAGTAAAACACCATCATCATTAAACAAAATATTTGATCCAATGTATATTGCATATTGTTGGTGTTTTGTATTCTTCTCAGTTATGTGTATTATTGACAATTGTCTCATTTGTCATTATAAAAATAAATCCTTAATACGTTAGCCATTGCGTAAGCAGTCTCACAATATCTATTTATTTATATTGAGAAAATTATGAAAAATATCTTGTAGTATTGGTCAATTATAAAAGATATCCTAATGTTTACTTTTCTTTAAATTATATTATAATATTTCATTTTGTCCACTGAAAATACTCTCTACCATGAAATATATCCTAAAATTTCTCATATCACTAAATTATACCCTATTTTTTGATTAGTCAATTAAGGCAAAAACTTGCGTTAGGCAGGCCTAAACGGTTTAGGCGGGTTTCATCCTACCCAAATGGGTTCACCCATCCCAAATAGGGTATATTATATGGGTTTGGGCTTGGGTTAATGGATAAAACCCACCTAAATCATGGGTTAATGGATAAAACCCGCCTAAATCGTTTAGGCCTGCCTAACCCAAGACCTTCCCGTCAATTAAAAATACCTTACATCGCTAAAGGTGTTAAAATTTTAATACAATATATGCCCCCCCCACACACACACATATATATATATATATAAAATGTCACGCATTATTTAATGTATAATTCATCAAAATTTTAACATCATTAACGATTGAAAGTATTTTTAATAAATAAAATCAAACAATATTAGGGTATTTTTTGAATATTTTATTAGTTTATTAGTTTTTAATTAAAACCCTAATTATAATTATTTCTGGAATATGCCTTTTATATGTTATATAATTTTATGTTTTACACCTCTTTAGGCTTCATAGCAATAATCCACAATTAATTACCTAGTTTGAAATTTAAGCACAATTCGTCAGAATTCAACGTTGATGTAAATATCTTGAAATTTATAAATATGACTGAATTCGAACGAGTTTTCTGTATTAATTAAAATTATTTTTAAATATACATTAGCAAAAATATTTGAATATTTTTAATTAAAATATTAGGGTATAATTCAGGGAAAGGAAAATAATATGATATATTTCATAATTAACAAATACTTTAAGATATATTTCATAATTTTCCTATTTATATTTATATATATAGATAGGTAGATAGAATATTATTGCTTAATATTAAAAAAAAAAAAAAAAAAATAAAGGAATCAATGGAGAAGAGTGTGAAAGTGTGTGTGACCGGAGGTGCAGGCTACTTGGCCTCCTTTCTCATCAAGCATCTTCTTCTCCGGGGCTACACTGTTCACGCCACTCTCCGAAATTTAGGTATTTTCGATATTTTTTCGATCGATATTCAACTAATGTTATTTCCAAAAAAAGAAAAAAAAGTCTGAGAATTTTTTATATTTAAGGCGATGCTTCGAAGGTGGGATTGCTGAAAGGATTAGCTCACGCAGAAGAGCGACTGAAACTATTCGAGGCGGATATATACGATCCAGCTCAATTCGCAGCCGCCATTAATGGCTGCGTCTTCGTCTTTCACTTGGCTACGCCATTGCAGCACTATGCAGACAACCCTAAGGTACCAGATCTGATCATCTTTCGTTCGAAACGTCGACGTTTGTACGCACTTGCTGGTTCTGTAATTTTAGTTGTGATTGTGTAGTATACGAATACTAGTGAGGCGGCGGTGGATGGGGTGAGGATCATTGTCGAAAGCTGCATCAGATCGAATACGGTGAAGAGACTCATCTACACCGCCTCAGTGACGGCAGCGTCGCCGTTGAAAGACGACGGCTCCGGCTACAAGGAGGTGGTAGACGAGACGTGTTGGACTCCTCTCAATCTCTCCTATGGATTGTTCTCGGTAAGTATGATATTTATTGTTTTTTTTAATAAAAAATTGGGGATTTGTGATTTAATTTTTTTTTTAATGAATTAGTGTTCATACCGTCAAGATATAAATCAAGTGCATAATAATTGCTCGGCGCTAGTATATTTGAAAAGTCTTACATGACTTGGGCGAAAAAATTATTACTCCCTCCCACGAAATTAGTCTCATTTACTTTCGGCACAATAATTAAGGAGATAGAGATAAGAAAAATTAATAATTTATTAGTGTGAGTGAATTAATTTTCCATTTTTAGTAATTAAACAATTATATGAGATGGACTAAAATGGAAAATGAGACTAATTTCGTGGGACGGATGAAGTATATAAAAATACAATTATAAGAAATTCAATATTTTCTCTATTGGGGTGGGGTTATATGATCCATTCTCAAGCTTTAATATCAAAAATATTTAAGAAACAATTGCTCAGACAAATTTTCAATATTACCTTGATAAATAAAAATAGAAAAAATAACTAATCTCTTTTTTATAATAATTTAGTTTCATATTTTTTATTGTTTCAAAAATTATTTAACTTTATATTTGTAAATTATTATAAAAAATAATTGCTAGTAGTGCCTCCTGCCTAACCCCATTTTTACACTAGTATGCAAACTCAAAACTAAAAAAGTATTAAGTGTATATAATTTTATATCATAATCAACATGAACATGGTTTTCACTACTTCATTATTATCCCGAGCTCTCGGGATGAAGTAGTTAAAGCACGTTTCCCGTGACTTCGAGGTAACATGCATGTTCGAGCTCCCAGAGGGATATCTTGTGTGTGAATGGGTGTGTGTTAATGTACCCATGTTCATGTTGGAACAGAACTACTTAAACTCGAAGACTATGGCGGAGAAAGAAGCGTTGAGCAACAACAGCAAAGGGATAGAGGTGGTGAGCCTCGCTTGTGGGCTCGTCGGCGGCGACACCATACAGCCCTCCGCCGCCGAGAGCATGAAACTCTTGATTTCGCAGGCGCTGGGTGGTGGATTCTTCTACAAAGGTTTGAGAGAATTGGAAGATCTGGATTCCAAGGTTCCGATTGCTCATGTTGAAGATGTGACTGAAGCTCACATCTTCTCCATGGAGAATCCCACCATTAATGGAAGATTTCTTGTTGCAAGTGGCTTCTTGAAATCTGCTGAGATTGCTTCTCTCATTCATAAATACCACCCTGACATAAACATCCCACCTGAGTAAGCATATATATCTTGTCTGAAACTGTAGAACATATATGCATACGTGTATATGTACACACCTTGATAATATGTTATGGGATTTGATGATTGCAGGTTGATTGAAGATACAGGGAGAGAAACCAAGTGGGGTTCAAGAAAACTGCAGGATTTGGGATTCCAATACAGATTTGATTCTGAAAAAATAATTGATGATAGCATTGCTTGTGCAAAGCGTTTGGGCGACATAGCTTGAATGTAAAAGCATCATTGATGTTCCTTTGATCGGAGTGTAGTGGTCAAAACACCTTACTTGTGATTGACAGGTCTTGAGTTCGAGCTTCCCGAAAAACATCTAAATATGTGGGTGCGCGTGTGTTTAAATTAATGTATTAATATTAAAAAAAAAGCATCACCGATGTTGCTGTTTTGGGCAAACTAGAGTTATATTAGATATATTTGAATGTGATTTAATTTAGTGCATTCTATTTTGGAAAGACAAAAAAATAAACATTAATGAGTGGAAATTTGGGGTTTAATCACTTGAATAGAATTGAGTAGTATCTTGCTTATGTTTAAGTTGTTTATTATAAGTAAAATTTTGAGTTTTTAATTAGATATTTTGAAATTTACGAACATAATTGAGCTTCAGTCAAACCTAAACGAAACTTCTAAATTATATTTTAAAAATACAAAAAAATAATACCATATTCATTCATACTGAAATACAATTTTTTTTTTCTAATAACATAATTTTTTTATCATAATTGCTATTCTTGAATTATTAAAAAGTCGTTTGACCTGATGGACTGGCCCACAATCCATTTAACCCAAACTATTTTCGATTAAAATCTTTTTGACCCAACACAGTCTTTAATTTAAGTAATTCAGGCCGACTTGTTGATTTCGATTAAATTGACATCCCTACCTAAAAGTATTAAAATATTGTAAACAACTTTTAGTAAGACCCACTAATTTTTGTGACAAAAAAAGTCAAAATACATATCATTCTTTATATATTTATTAATCTAAATAGTAAAAATATATTAATTTTTATTTTTATCAATATTTTATATCTTGATTTTAAAGACTTAATTATTTTTAATTTAAAATTACTTAAACTAAATACAACTATATATATATATAACTTAAAATATTTTATAAATATATGATCTTAAATACTCCCTCCGTCCCGTGCCAATTGATATATTTCTTTTCGGCATGTGAATTAAGAATGTAAGTGTAAGTGAAATTAATATTTTATTGTACAGTGTAAAAAAGTTGTATTTTTAGAAATATAGCAATACGAGCGGGACGCCCTATTTAATAAGTGTAGCAGTTCAGACGGGACAGAGGGAATATTGAAAGTTGTATTTTCATTTTTCACATTATAATTGTAATAAAAAACTAATGAAATCAATTGAGCTCAACCCTATCGACACTTTGAGGCACAATATTTTAATCTTAACTTAATATAATTGAATCTATCCATGATAATTTTTTAACTAAATTGACATCCATATATATTGTAATCTTGACATGTGGTTGCCTCTTTTCTTTCAATATCCAATAATTCTTTAATTTGAATAATACTTCTAGAATAAAAAAAGATGGATATCATTCAAACTTGCGACAATTACGTTAGCAGCCACATATTATAGCAAATCTTAGCCACAAAAAAAATAATATTGAGTCAATGGAGAAGAGTGTGAAAGTGTGTGTCACTGGCGGTGCAGGCTACTTAGCCTCATTTCTGATCAAGCAGCTTCTCCTCAGGGGCTACACAGTTCATGCCACTCTCCGAAACTTAGGTATTTTCGATATTTTTTCGATCCATCTTCAACTAATCTTTTTTCAGAAAAAAAAAAAGGAAGAAGAACCGGTCTGAGAAGTTTTATTTTGAAGGCGATGCTTCGAAGGTGGGATTGCTGAACGGATTAGCTCATGCAGACGAGCGACTGAAACTATTCGAGGCGGATATATACGATCCAGCTCAATTCGCAGCTGCTGTTCATGGCTGCGTCTTCGTCTTTCACTTGGCTACGCCGTTGCAGCACTATGCAGATAACCCTAAGGTATCAGATCTAATCATCTTTCGTTTCGAATCGTCGATTGTATGCACCTGCTGGTTTCTGTAATTTTTTGGATGTGATTGTGTAGTATAAGAATACTAGTGAGGCGGCGGTGGATGGGGTGAGGATCATTGTCGAAAGCTGCATCAGATCGAATACGGTGAAGAGACTGATCTACACCGCCACTGTGATGGCGGCGTCGCCGTTGAAAGACGACGGCTCCGGCTACAAGGATGTGATGGACGAGACGTGTTGGACTCCTCTCAATCTCTCCCATGGAATGTTCGCCGTGAGTATGAAATATTTGATTACTCTGATTTTCTTCTTCCTCAAATCCGCTATATTAATCATATTTTTTGTATTCACTAATAAAATATTAATTTAATTATATTTATAAATATTTATTATGGACCATGGTGCCTGATTATGTGACTTATTGATCAGGATAGAAATTGATACTTCAAATCGTTTTTTTTTTCATCTTCATACTTTTTTTATTGTGAGAAAAGAGTATCTCATAAAAAATCGAAGCATCTTTTTATTATAATTAGAAAAAATTCAGTTTAAGAGGATTGAAATTGGTTGCATTAGCTGGACCTTCAAGTAGAATTTAACGTGTGGGGCTCCAGGTTGTCAGGGTGGGCCCAGACATTACATTTTGGTTCATTTACATATTATTATTATTATTATTATTATTATATCACTTAATAAAAAAAATTATATAAAATTAAATATGCTATTCTAGCTGATTATGTTGTGTAATTTCATGTTTGATGTTGGATGTTTGTAGAAATTTTATTTTAAAAAAAACAATAATTCAAACAAACATCCCATATTACTCTTATTTAATATAATAAATAATTTATTTTCTTATAATAGTTTGTGTTGTGAATTGAAGCGATTGCGACACAAATAACTAACAGAAAATAC
>JAPKLW010003917.1:0-33201 GCA_026898455.1 Plectranthus barbatus
TTTCCTTGGTTTGCTGACGTTAGCAAATGCTAAAGCCTTAGCATTCTACTACCGCATGGCTTCTAGCAAACGTCGACTTCCGATGTCTGCTGCTAGATCTTCTAGCAGACTAAACTATTACAACTCAATAGATGACCTATACAGGACATTACATGATATGCTAGACTATCTAGAATTCAGCAAATGATCGACCAAATGCTAAGGTTTGATTCAACAAAACCTTTTACAAATAAATCCTAAGGGAGATTTTAGGAATAATTTCCCAACAATTTCCCCCCTTTTTGGTGCGATCAAAGCTTACTATCATTTGCTGAAGCTAAGAGGAAGAATATCTTTGTTTACAAAATACTAAACTATTCTAGCAATCTAACACAGAGTTTATCCACCTTAGTTCAAGCAAAGCAAAAAAATAAAATTCCCCCTCAACAAGTGCTGGGAAATATTTCTCGATTAAACGCATAAGTAAATGCTGCAAAGGTAATATGCTAGGAATCCTAGCACCCAAATAAAATTTGCAGACATATTACTTTTTCAATTTCAATCCAATTGTTTTCAGATGTGTTGAATACACAAATAGTGTATTTTGACTAATACACACGGTGAAAATCAGAGATTGACAATGAGAAGTTGTCTCTGTCTGATCAATTTTCATTCATATGATATATCAATTACAAGTACAATGAAAAATGATTAGACGGAGACAAAGTAAGAGCTAGCAAAAAAAAATTACTTGTGAGGTAGGGAGGAACTTAGGAGTCTGGAGCAGGTTTCTTCATCTTGTCAAATTCATCGAATTTGCTTGAGGCTAGCTCCACGAATTTGTCCAAAAGTTCCTTAGCAGATGCACGTTCAACAGCTTTTGTTTCAAGATCCTTGGCCAACCTCTCGTTCTCTTCTTCGAGCATCTTGATTTTCACTTCTGTTTCCTTCTGTTTGAGCTCAGCTTCTTTTTGTTTGAATTCTTCAAGAATTCTCCTCTATTCTTCTTTTGCAGCAGCTCTTGCTTCCTTCACTTTCTTCCTCTCAATAGCCTCAGCAGCCCTTCTTGCTTCCCCCTCTTTGATTGCATCCAAAAGTCTGGAGGAAAAAGAATTCACCTTGTTGTCCACTTGCTGTTTATGCTCTGCTACGTCTGTCTTTATTTCTTGCACAGAGTCATTGACAGAGGAAACGTTGGACTCGACTGTGTTCACCCTGGCCGTTACGGTATCAACGTTGGATTTGACTACCGCAATTTCCCTCCTTATGTCCGTGGCTTCAATCACCATTCTCTCAGATATAGTGGACACAGCACTTTGAACGACCATTTGAACAACAGAGTCTAGATATGTTGGAAGATGGAGCGTGCTAATCGAAGTAGCAAAGAAGGATGAAGTAGTAGGAATAATGACTGCTTGACTCTTAGCAGTGGAAGTGGAAATTTCCTCCATGTCTACTTCTGTACTCCTTGTGTCATCAGTATCTCTTCGATTAGTAGTGGCTAGCAGAAATACTGCCTCCTCGATTCCTTTCAGAAACTCTGCTTCAGCAGCAGCGTTTTCAGCTTCCTCGAGTTTCCTTGCTACTGCTACAGAGAATGCTAACATGTAGGCTCGCAATTCCTCCTCTCTGTCCTGATAGGCGACGATCTCGAACCTTTGAGCATTGCTCTCTTCTGCTGCTCGAATCGCAGCCAATCGGGCTTGATGCAATGATTCTTCGAACTTTGAGAGTTCTGCTTGGCGTTTCTTGTATTCAGCAGCAACTTCGGCTTGACATCTTGAGAGTTGTATGTGTCCATCAGATAATCCGTCGGGAGCAAATGTTGATATTGGCAAGGAACGATGAGAGGACGTTCTACGATGAGCCTCAATTAACTGAAGTCTTTCGCTGACAGCCTTGTCAGAGTATTGTTTTGTGCAATGAGATTGATCCATCCATTCGTTTGCCCACAACTCTTCATGCTTCCAAAAACTCACTCCCTTCCAAGCCATCATTATCTCTCTTTCCTCCATACCAAGTTCATGAGAGATGTAGTCATACTTCTTCCACCGTCTGAACTCTTCTCCCAATATCTTCCCTTCAGGAGTATCTTCTTCCAATACTCCAGCGAATACACCTTTTATATCCTTCTCAACCATCAAGGACACGAATTTATCAATTTCTTGACCCAGCAAATCAAATTCAGGATTTGCTTTACTTCTCGTGAATGATAATCGAAGTGGATCCACGCCTTCTGAGGAGATTAACGTTAGAGATTTTGCATCATATATGCCTGTGGATTCTTCATCAGAGACGATATCAGGATGAGCTTCTGTGTGAGGACCTTCATTAGCAACTACTTCCTCACATCTAGCAGACGATTCCTCAATAGTAGTCTGTGGAGATCGTATTTCTTGCTCAGCAATCTGTGAATGGCAAACTTCATGCTCAGCAGATGAACCACCATCCATATGTTCAATCTGCTCAGCAGATTCTTTTCTAGCATCACTTCCTTCTTCATTAATTATTTCTCTTCCAATTCCAGAAGGTCCTGCATCTGGATTCCCTGGAAGTCGTCTGGATTCTCCATGGTGTTCTTCATCAGAACTGCTCTCTAAGTCCACAATTGATTTCACTTCATTGAATCTGCCTTCGTGAATTGCCTTGTTAAGCTCTTCATCTGACATAGCATCTTGTGAAGATATGATAGATCCTTCACTGCTGACTGGGGGAATTGAGACGGTGATCCTTCCATCTTTGATGCCTTTCCCTTTCTTGACAGCTTGTTCTTCCATTAGTGCCTGCTGAGCGGCTCTCTTCTGACCCTTAAACTCTTCAGTGGCTGACTTGATCCGTTCAAAATTTATGTCTCTTCCTTCGAACGTCATTTTAGCAATGAACTTCTGATATTCTCTCTTCTCAATCTCTTTCAGTTGAGCTTCGCGCTGTCTCTTAGTTTTTCTTACTCCCTGAGTGCGCTCTTCTAAGCTTCTGGAAGACCTAGGAATGTAGTCTGGTTCAATTTCAGCAGTGTCCTCTGTTGTGTCTTCAGCAGACACCTTCTCTGCTGCAATGTCAGCAACATTCTTTGCAGTGGCTTCAGCAGCCTTCTTCTCTGCTTCTTCCTTCTCAGAAAGTAGCTCCAACTTTCTCCTGGTCTTCTTCTTCTCTTTCTTTGCAGGAGAGGAGATTCTAGTTCTCTTCTTTGTTGGAATCGGTATAGCCATAGCCCCAAGAATAGGTGGAGGCTGTTCGGCTTCCTTCGCAGTCATTATCTCATTGATTTGATCAGCTGGTAAATTCCCCAATTTCTCAATCTCCTCAAGATTTTTGAAGCAGTGCTCTGTCTCAGCGTTTGTCTGCAATAGAGCAATCTCTTCAGCAGATATGGGAATAGCAGGCTGTAAGATTTGAAGTGTTGTAGTGGCTGCATCAGGCTCTTCAGGGGATGTGGGTTTGTCTTTGTCCACATTAGACTTCCCTGTCAACTTCCGAGAGTTTCGACTACTCACACGCTTGGGCTCCTTCCTTGTTGCTGGGATGTAATCTGTAGGAAGTAGACTTTCACCACGATCAACTCTCGTATTGGTGAACTACATCTCTAAGTATTTACTGATTTTCAGCCCAAAATTCACGTTCGAAGAGAACATTCCGTCTACTGCCATGTGATCATTCTTCTGAGCATGTTCAGCCCATCGCTCGAAAAAGAATTCAGCCCAATTACCCTTAATGTTATCGTTCAGCGCCATCATAACAGAGTAATTCTTGGCAGAGAGTTCGGAGTAGGAACCAGCATCACATTGAAGCATTTTGATTACTATCTCCGCAAGGAGCTTGTACTCATCAGACAGAGTGTTAATCGGGGTAGCAACCTTGAAAGTAATCAACTGTCATTTCTTGTCCCTTAATTCTCCTTGTTTCTTCCAGAGATTCCAATGTCTCTCCATTTCGGCAAGATCATTCATCTTGTATTGAGATATCTTGGCCCCATAATTTCGAAGCCCAAACATTCTTGAAAGTAAATCCGTGCTAACTTCCACAATGTTACCATATATGCTAGTTTTGAAGGATTTATTATCTTCTTGTATAACAGCCCTAGCATAGAATTCTGAAACCATATGAGGGTGAAAGCGAACAGGTTCAGCGGAGAGATATTTTACCAATAATTCTGAGTGGAGTAGGTCTAGAATCCATTTTGGAAAGACTTTGGTGGCAAGAGGCATATATAGAATCCTGTCTTTCATGATTTGCGCCAGACGCCTTTGCTCCCTTGTATGGCCTGATAACTCCTTTTTTCGGGCCAAAACAACAAGTTTGCTATAGGGGATGGATTCGTCGATATCCTCTTTCCTCTCTATACCAGTGAAATCAGGTGCATGACGGACATGCAGCGGAGAACCGGCAATCAGTGGGTAAATGAAGGTGGGTGGTTGCAGCGGAGACGACGAAATGAAATCTTCTGGATTCAAGGCTTGGGATGATTCAGGATGGTTGGGTTCTGTGTTTAGTGTTTTTGGAGAGTTGGGATTTGAAGCCATTGTTGAGAATTCAGAGATTGGGTGAGGTTCGGGTTTTAGGAATTTGAGAGAACAAGGATGAAGGGTTTTAGGGATTTGAATTTGAATTTGAGTAGGATGTGGTCTTGAGGAAGTTAGTGTATAAAGATAAATCTGACGGATAGAATAGAATTTCCTCAAATTGATCAATGGCTGGGCGCATTTGATGTATCGTGCGAAAATCAACATTCCACTATCTTGTCTTTGATGACGTGTCTTTTCTCCATTCGTCCCTTTTGACTGCACGCATTAAATGCTTCTTCTTTGGCAAGTCAGCGAGTCAGCTTAATTCACGACCTTTTTGACTATAATTAGCAGTCAATATATGGCATCAATATACGAGATCATACTACCGTGCCTTCTTTTAAATTGAACGAAGAATATGGCAATACTGGCCGATGATGATTCAGCAGAGGTGGGCTGAGCAGCTTTCATATTTGGAGGTATACTCAGCATTGAGAAGAAATATTCTTCACAAAGAACAGATATGCTCAGTAACTCTAAAATTTTGCTACCCTCAGGAATTGCAATACATTGCTAAGTGGATAAAATCGGGAATCCAATGGTTGGGATTCACTCTGCCAGGTATGATACGAATCAACGGTTCCAAATACTCGCGTCCTGTCGCGTCTCTTCTCCTTCTCTGAGAAGCACTCGAGTATTCTGACGTGGAAGTCTCTAATGTGATTTACCTTTTTAGGCGTATTAATTGCCTTTCAAATCACACAGATTTTAAACACCAATCTGGCCAAAAAATTTCCTCCTTCAAATATGACATGGAAAGTGAAATGATGACTCAGCATACACGGATAAAGAAGTATTGATGGCATGGTAGCATATACCAAGATTTAGGAAATCGAATCGTCATAAAATCTCCTCGAACCATACATGATCTGACATTCAACCGTCACTGCTGAAGTGATTTGACTCTCCATGCAATCGTAACGCTTCATTCTCTGGTGACAATTCAATCTTCAAGGCGTAGTCATAAATTGTGATACCATTTTCCTTCTATAAAAGAGTTACTTGTGATTATCTTCAACATCACAACCCTTCTTCTATACTCTTCTCCTTAAAGAAAAACTCCTTTCTCTCCGACATTTCCCATGGAGTCTCCGAGTGACATGCTCGACGTTACCCGAAACCAAATCCTAGATGAAGCCGCCCTCCGTGCTTTTTACCATGACATGCCTTATGAGGCAGACTTGGTGATGTCAAAGATCACCAACGATGGTTTAAAGCAGTTTGTAACTACCACCCCTCAACACTATCACGGGGATCTCCTGCTGACATTCCTCAAGGGTTGCATGGCAGAGAAAGATGCAATTTATGGTTCCTTCAAGGGAAGGATGGTACGATGGTCTGCGAAGTCCTTTGCAAGGGACTTCGGACTTCCCAGGGGTCGCTTTCCTGTCCTTACTTACAAGGATAAGGCAGTGGCTCCGGAGTGGACAGCCTGGCGAAAGTGGCGCCATTCTTCAGTGTTTCGCTTCTCTCCAACTCCTGTGGTTATGGATCTTCAGTCTCCATACCGAGACCTTTTCCATGTTGCCAATCACATGATACTGGGTGAAGATCCGAACGACTTCCTTCTGTCCAGGGAAATCTGGCAAGTCATGCTTGCCATGGATGACGAGCAAGACGAGGCCGACTGGGCGGGCCTAATCTTTGAATCTGTCCGAGACTGTGTTCGAATATACCCTTCAATTCCTCTGCTCAACGGCATGCAGCTTAGCTGGCTGCTGGAGCAGTCATTCCCTGAGTTAGCAGAAGGATCGTCCACCCTCCGTAGCACCGACTTTTACCCTTCTCGCTCTTCTGCAAATTAATATGTACTTTCTGTAGTTTTTGACTGTTCTCTCTCTTTGGATCGTATGTAGCTTGTTTCTGAACGAAATCAAGTAAACTTTTCTACTTTAATCGTCCGTTTATCATAATTCCAATTCAACAATTCTGAAGAGATAGAATTCTTTATAATATGTCTTCACCATGATAAGACCTTATGTTGATAATCTAGGAATTCTGCTAGAATCGCCAACTATTCAGCATTTCATCATTTCAATTTTGTGTATATCATGACAATGAACACTATCATTCAGCACACCATTCCCTTCAGCATATAAACTCAGCGTTCAGATGACTGTCAAAGCATCTAAAGAAAACCAAGAATTCCAAAAATAAGGAAAATGGCGTTTCATTCACCCATGGTCTCATCCAACTCCATAAGACCTAGCTTTATGCATAACTCCTTAAATCTGATTTCTGGAAGAGGCTTTGTGAAAATATCAGCCACTTCATCCTCCGTGCAAATATATTTGATATTAATATCCTTCTTTTCTTGATGATCACGAATAAAGTGATGACGGATATCAATGTGTTTGGTTCTAGAATGATGCACAGGATTTTTAGTAATGCTTATCGCACTATTGTTATCACAATAGATAGGCACACATTCAGGAGAAATCCCATAATCTTGCAATTGTTGCCTTATCCAGGGAATTTGTGAACAACAGCTAGCAGCCGCCACATACTCTGCTTCAGTGGTAGATGTGGCCACAGAGTGCTGCTTCTTGCTGAACCAACTGATGAGCTTATGTCCAAGAAATTGACATGTACCGCTCGTGCTTTTTCTGTCGATCTTGCATCCTCCAAAATCTGAATCCGAATATCCACTTAGAGCAAGATTGTCTGCTCTTGGATACCAAATTCCCAGACCTTCTGTGCACTTAAAGTAGCGCACAATCCGCTTAGCAGTGTCTAGATGTGTCTTCTTAGGATTTGTCTGATATCTAGCACACAATCCGACGGCATAAGATATGTCAGGTCTGCTGGCGGTGAGATACAGAAGTGAACCTATAATTCCTCTGTAAAGAGTAGGATTCATATCGTCTCCTTCTTTCTCAAGTGCGGCTATACACATCGTACTTATCGGAATTCTCAGACTCTTCATCTTTTCTGGACAATATTTCGCAATCAAATCGTTAGTATACTTCTTCTGATGGATGAAAATTCCTTCGCTGGATTGTTGAACTTGCAATCCGAGAAAATATGACATCTTTCCAATCATACTCATCTGGAAATTGCTGGTCATGAGCTCTGAAAATTTGTCACATAATCCTTGATTCCTAGAGCTAAAAATAATATCATCAACGTATATTTGCACCAGCAAAATATTTCCTTCATCTTCAATGCGAAAGAGAGTCTGATCAATCCTCCCTTTCTGAAAACCATTCTTCATCAAAAATTTGGATAGAGTTCCATACCAAGCCCTCGGTGCTTGTTTCAATCCATAGAGAGCCTTCTTGAGTCTGTACACTTGATTACCATGCTCGAGCCCTGGTGGTTGCTCGACATAGACTTCCTCCTTCAGTTCACCATTTAAAAAGGCACTCTTTACATCCATTTGCATTACGTCGAACTCATGATAAGCAGCGTACGCAAGAAATAAGCGAATGGCCTCCAGCCTTGCTACAGGAGCAAATGTTTCATCATAATCTATCCCTTCGCATTGTCTGTAGCCTTTAGCTACGAGTCTCGCCTTATTTCTGACAACTAAACCAGACTCATCCTTCTTGTGTTTGAACACCCATTTTGTGCCTATAACACTTTGATGTTCAGGTCTGTCTACCATCTCCCACACATTATTTCGTGTGAATTCTGCAAGCTCTTCATGCATAGCATTCACCCAATCCGGATCTAGTAGAGCCTCTTCGACCTTTTTGGGTTCTTTGCTGGAGATATAACAAGCCAGCATAGCATTGCCTTGTCTCGTCATCATGGGGTCATTGACATCTCCTATGATATCTTCAAGAGGATGGGCACGCAACCATGTTGGTCTGATTGGTCTGGCCACATTTCCTTCCCCTGCGAGACCATCGTCTTGTACATTGTTCGCCATTGCACCCTCCTGGTGCTCAGCATCTAGATTGACTTCAACTGGAATAACTGCTTCAGGATTTCCTGGTACGGGAGCCTCTTCAGCAACTCTTTCAGCAACTGGAATCTCAGCAGTGCCTCTGCCAAGATCTTCATGAGTAGCCATCCCTTCAAAAAAAGGAATGTCCTTTGCAGTCTCCTCCTCTTCATCATCAAGCACCTCTAGAATGACTGATTCAACTATGGTGTTTGTAGTTGTGGCCTCAGCATGATCACTAGCATCACTGGCCTGGTCAGCAGTTTGGTCCCCTGCTGAGTGCGTCTGGTTCGGATTGCAGTCATTCATAGACTTAGTCGGATCAACATGCACATTCTCAAAAGAATTTAAAAATGTTTGATCATTGACATCATCAATCTCATGATTGCTATCCTCTTTTCTTTTGTTTTCTCTGCGCACTAACGTAGACTCATCAAAAATAACATTGCATGTTATTTCCACAATACCAGTAGTCTTATTTAATACGCTATAACCTTTATGAGTGGGATGCCCATAACCAAGAAGTACACCCTCATCTGACTTAGGTGAAAAGGTATTAAGTTTAGATTTTCTGTTATTGTGAATATAACATGTAGAATCGAATGCACGAAGATGAGTTATAGAGGGCTTACGACCGTTGTACACTTCGTAGGGAGTCTTGTTGAATCTACTCGTGATACCACTCATATTCTGTGTATAACAAGCCGTCATGACTGCTTCTCCCCAGTACTTAGCAGGAAGTTTGGAATCTGCTAACATTGAGCGAACAGCTTCCTTCAACGTTCGATTCCTTCTTTCTACTAAACCATTCTGCTGAGGAGTCCTTGCCGTAGATCTTTCGTGTGATATTCCAGCTTCATCATAGAAATCCATCAGCACTCCATTACAAAACTCTGTTCCATTGTTAGATCTAATTCTCTTTACAGTAACTTCTTTACTATTTTGCTCCTTGAGGATCAGTTCTAGTAGGATAAGTTTCACCTCATCCTTGGTCTTTAAAAGACGTACCCATGTGTACCTGGAAAAATCATCAACCACCACAAGTGTATATAGACGTTTACTTACAGTGGGTGGAGTGACTGGACCGAAGAGATCCATATGAAGTAATTCTAGGATCCTTTGTGATATTTCTTTTTCAGGATTTGTCTTAAAGGATGATTTGGTCTGCTTCCCTTGTTGACATGCTTTGCATATTCCTTCCTTGTGGAAAGTCTCATTGGGCAGACCTACAACAAGCTTATTTTTGGCAAGGTAATTAATAGTTTTGAAATTTAAGTGATTGAACCTCTTATGCCATAGCCATGTTGTTTCCTCTTTGTTTAGAGCTAGATATCAGGAGTGTTGTTGACCGCTTTGCCAATCAACAATATATAGACCACCCTTGCGGATGCCTCTTAGTTTTACTTCTCCTAAAATAGCATCAGCAATGGCACAACCAGTATTCATAAAAGATATGATATACCCGTTTTCGCATAATTGGCTTATGCTGAGTAGATTATGCTTTAAGTTGGAGACGAGTGCCACATTGATGATTCTTAAACCATTCTGTTCAATGCACCCTCTTCCAATGACTTCTCCTTCACTGTTGTCTCCGAACTTGACCTTGGGACCGTTGAATAGTCTTCTCAAATCTGAGAATAATTCTTCGTTCCCGGTCATATGAGCGAAGCAACCGCTATCCAGGACCCACTCATTAGATAAGCATGTTCCTATTGCTGTTGAGTCATGTTCCTGCAGTTAAATCAAGTAGTTTTAGGTACCCGTTTAGCATCGGGTCCTGCAGGATTAGCATTGACCATGGTTCCCTTTGGTACCCACATTTTAGTGACTTTCAAGATTTTCTTCTTGAATTCATTGTTTACCATTTCTTCATCCTTTGGCATAACATGTTTGACATGTTTATAACTATGTGCAGTGGTGTACTTGGCCTTCCTTGCCCTTGAAATAACAAATGAATTGGGCTCAGGACCTACATAGGTGTTCCTCCTATGTGACTTGTTTTCCTGATATGTTGGTTTTACAGCATTGTAAAAATGTTGCTTTCTTTGCTGAAAGGTAGGTCTAGCTATCCTTGCGTTCGAAACATAACGCTCAGCATACCTAGGTCGTGTAGAATACGGTTTAGTGTATGCTTTTGGATTTTGCTGAGGTCTGGCCGACACATACTTAGTATTCGCTCTGTTGTTCCTCTGCTGAGGTATAGCTGATTTATGCACAGCATTCAACTTAGGATTCCTCTGCTGAGGTCCACGAGTTGTATGTTTAGCAGATTCTGACTTAGGCCTCTGCTGAGGTCTAGCAGACGAATATTTAGCAGTCTCTGCACAAGACCTCTGCTGAGATCCTTTATGCGTATTCTGTGATCGTCCATTCTTTTGCTTAGCAATTGTCATAGCACTGGATGATTCAGCAACGACAACTTCTTTTCCTTTTTCAGCAGTAATAGTTCTAGGAGATACAAACACGATTGGATTCTTCTTAGAAGAATCATCATAGGATTTTGATATCCTTTTCGAGGATTCGTATCCAAGCCCAGACTTATCCTTATGATGACTTTGTTGGCTTACAAGGGCATCAAGAGCAGCCTTGCTGGACGCGTACATGCAAATGCAGACCTTTTGAGGATAACTTTTCAAAGCAAGATTTTCTTTCTCTAAATTTTGACATTTGTCAGTTAGTTGGGAAAAATCTGCTTTTAATTTCAAGAATTTCTCACTTTCTAACCTCAGTTTCTCAACTTCCTCGGTTAAAGATTGAATATCTCGTTGAAGTGAGACGTTTTCACCTATGATTGCGTTTTTGATCTCATACATTTTTGAAAACTCAATTGACAACTTTGTCAAGTAATCTTCCTCGGAATTGAAAAATGATTCCTCTGATTCATCTAAGACAGGAATGCTAGTTGGGTTTGTAGGTAATACCTCACTTTCCTCAGCAGCGAGAGCTGATTCATTGTTTTGCTCAGCATCAATGTCCGCGTCAGCAAACTGATCTTCAACAATGTTTGCCATCAACACGAACAGTGCTTCCTCGCTATCTTCTTCTTCTGAGGAACAGTAAAACTCCTCGTCATTCTCAGGAATGTCAGCAATCTCTGTCCTGGTCAGCAACGCCTTGGTCACTACTTTAGCAGCGCGTCTTTCAAATCTTTGCTTCAGGCGTTCTCTTTCCTCTCTGCTGACCTTCGGGCAATCATGCTTCAAATGATCTGGAGAACCACATTCAAAACAAGTTCTAATTTTTCGCTCTACTGAGAGGTTAGATGATGATGGTTGGATCTCTTTCGCCTCTTTCTCAGCTTTAGCTTCATTCAGCATCTTCTGCATCTTTTTCATCTGTTCTTCCAGCTCATTGATCTTCAGATCAATAGGTTGTGTACCTGCACTGGAAATAACTTCCTTTGCGGGTGATGCTAGAGCAAATCTTTCTTGCTTGTAGAAGGGCTTCTTTGTCTTGAATTTGCTGAAGTCCTTCTTAGCGAAGTACGCTAAGTCCTCAGAGTTGCTAGCGAAATTTGATGCGGCTTGTGCTACAGCTGTTTCATTCTTCTTCGACTGCTGTATAATAAATTCGTGAGCTTTAACTTGAGCAAATACCTCAGATGTAGTCATGTTGTTGAGATCTTTTTCACTCAAGCTTGTCACTTTCGCGAACCAGTCATCTCTTGGATATAGTTTGGAGATGATTTTGTTGTTCATCTCTCCCTTTTCATACTCTTTTCCAAGGTTGCTAAGTTCACCGATTATGGTGTTGAAGCGTTCTTCCATATCCTGTATGGATTTGCCTGCAATCATAGAAAATGACTCGTACTTATCAACAGCTATTTGTAGTTTATTTCTTTTCATTTGATCTGTTTCTTGCGATGCTTCACAAACATAATCCCATATTTCTTTAGCAGTTTCAAAGTCAAGAGATTTGTTAGCCATTAATTTTGGTAGGCAATCATAAATCAGCTTCTTGGCTATATGTTCCAGCTGAGCCCTTTTTTTTGTCTTCTGTGGTATACTCCTCATAGGGCTTTGGAACCATCTGTGGTCTTGGTCCTTCACCAGCAGCAGGCGCACCTACAAAAATGTTAGGTTTCATAATTTTTATTGGACCTTTGGTCAGCACATCCTCCATTTCAGGATGGATGCTTTGCAGATTTATGAGAGCCAACTTATTCCAAGACTTGAAGTTCTCCTTGGAGTACTTCCCGAGTGCATGGTGATTCAACATCTTGTCTCCTGAGCTAGACAAGCGAAACACAGAGAAGCAGATAAAAGTGCAAGGAAAATGTAGATCTGGTCTTAAGCGACTCAGAAGCAGTCGGTTTTTCAACCTCCTGCTCTGATACCACTTGTTGGTCCTTAAGTTTCAGAGTCGTCGTGCTTAGACGAAAACACGAAATGCAGCGGAATAAATAATCGTCACTTACACTTTATGTTTTTCCTTTCAAAGTTAGTTAAGCTCAGAGATAGATTAAGTTTCTTCACAGTTATACACTAACAATATAATTGCTAGGTTTTAAATCGTGTGAGCAATGAAACAGTAAAAGGACACAGTGTTTATAGTGGTTCGATCCAAAGAGATCTACGTCCACTCCTTAGCCGATACGCTAAGAATTCACTAAGTAAGTATACAGATTACAAGGATTTGCCTTTTACAGTTAAGTAGGCAGTGAGCTTTCGGCCTGGCTACTTGACAGCTATCCTCCGATAACCTGAACTCCTCAGATGCTGGTTCGGCTGAGTCAAGGGCACACCTTCGAAACTCCTGCCTTGCCTGATTTGGAAGTTTTATAGTCACTTCCTGACGTCCCTTGAATACGGCTAAGTGCCCGTCTTAGTCTAGACCTTTTCAGGTGTTCGACTATTAGATTCTTTCTGAAAAGAAAGGAATCCCAATGATTGAGGATTCTTGAATGCAATCAAGAATCTCTTCAATGTAGTGTCAGTAAATCAATGAACGACACTTCTGGTTGTTGAGAGCTTTTAATATTCTTTCTCACAGCTCTCAACTGACTACTTTTACTTTGTTCACTTTGTCAAAGGAATCTCTTGCTTGAGTGTTCGTGAATGTCTGAAGTGATAAAAGCAGTAGTCATTCTCACTTTTGGACCTGCCTTTTATAGATGGAGATTCAAATCTTGAACCTCCATATCCGTTAGACACAACGGCTCGTTTGTCCGAGAGTGATATGACATGTTCAGTCCCTTTTTGCGCTGCATTGTACTTTTCGAACTACTTTGGGAAGGTTCCGTCCCTTTTTGTGTACTTTCTACAGAATAGCAGTGTGTCTCCAACCTTTGACTTTCTTGTTCTGCTAATGCTCCTTAGTAATCTGCTATCGAATGTTTGTCACGCTAAAGGTTCCCGCGAGGATTCTTTGACATTCATTTTGCTAGCATTTTCCTGGGTTTGCTGACCGTTAGCAAATGCTAAAGCCTTAGCATTTTGCTACCGCATGGCTTCTAGCAAACGTCGACTTCTGATGTCTGCTGCTAGATCTTCTAGCAGACTAAACTATTACAACTCAATAGATGACCTATACAGGACATTACATGATATGCTAGACTATCTAGAATTCAGCTAATGATCGAACAAATGCTAAGGTTTGATTCAACAAAACCTTTTACAAACGACTCCTAAGGGAGATTTTCTGAATAATTTCCCAACAATTTCCCCCTTTTTGGTGCGATCAAAGCTTACTATCATTTGCTGAAGCCAAGAGGAAGAATGTCTGTGTTTACAAAATACTAAACTATTCTAGCAATCTAACACAGAGTTTATCCACCTTAGTTCAAGCAAAGCAAAAAAATGAAATTCCCCCTCAACAAGTGCTGGGAAATATTTCTCGATTAAGCGCATAAGTAAATGCTGCAAAGGTAATATGCTAGGAATCCTAGCACCCAAATAAAATTAGCGGACATATTACTTTTTCGATTTCAATCCAATTGTTTTTAGATGTGTTGAATACACAGATAGTGTATTTCAACTAAGACACACAGTGAAAATCAGAGATTGACAATGAGAGGTTGTCTCAGTCTGATCAATTTTCATTCATATGGGAAGTTCATTACAGATACAATGAAATTGATAGACAGAGACACAAAAAAAATACCAGAGGGTAAGGAAATGATCATGAGTCTGAAGCAGGCTTCTTCATCTTATCAAATTCATCGAATTTGCTTGAGGCTAGCTCTACGAATTTGTCTAGAAGCTCCTTAGCAGATGCACGTTCAGCAGCTTCTGTTTCAAGATCCTTGGCCAACCTCTCATTCTCTTCTTCGAGCATCTTGATTTTCACTTCTGTTTCCTTATGTTTGAGCTCAGCTTCTTTCCGTTTGAATTCTTCAAGAAATCTCCTCTGTTCTTCTTTTGCAGCGGCTCTTGCTTCCTTCACTTTCTTCCTCTCAATAGCCTCAGCAGCCCTTCTTGCTTCCCCCTCTTTGATTGCATCCAAAAGTCTGGAGGAAAAAGAATTCACCTTGTTGTCCACTTGCTGCTTATGCTCTGCTACGTCTGTCTTTATTTCTTGCACAGAGTCCTTGACAGAGGAAACGTTGGACTCGACTATGTTCACTCTGGCTGTTACGGTATCAACTTCGGATTTGACTACCGCAATTTCCCTCCTTATGTTCGTGGCTTCAATCACCATTCTCTCAGATATAGTTGACACAACACTTTGAACGACCATTTGAACAACAAAGTCTATATATGTTGGAAGATGGAGCGTGCTAATCGGAGTAGCAAAGAAGGATGAAGTAGTAGGAATAATGACTGCTTGACTCCTAGCAGTGGAAGTGGAAATTTCCTCCATGACTACTTCTGTCCTCTCTGTGTCAGCAGTTTCTCTTCGATCAGTGGTGGCTAGCAGATATACTGCCTCCTCGATCCCTTTTAGAAACTCTGCTTCAGCAGCAGCGTTCTCAGCTTCCTTAAGTTTCCTTGCTTCTGCTATAGAGAATGCTAACATGTAGGCTTGCAATTCCTCCTCTCTGTCCTGATAGGCGACGATCTCGAACCTTTGAGCATTGCTCTCTTCTGCTGCTCGAATCGCAGCCAATCGGGCTTGATGCAATGATTCTTCGAACTTTGAGAGTTCTGCTTGGTGTTTCTTGTATTAAGCAGCAGCTTCGGCTTGACGTCTTGAGAGTTGTATGTGTCCATCAGATAATCCGTCGGGAGCAAATGTTGATTTTGGCAAGGAACGAGGAGAGGACGTTCTCCGATGAGCCTCAATTAACTGAAGTCTTTCGCTGACAGCCTTATCAGAGTATTGCTTTGTGCAAGGAGATTGATCCATTCATTCGTTTGCCCACAACTCTTCATGCTTCCAGAAACTCACTCCCTTCCAAGCCATCATTATCTCTCTTTCCTCCATACCAAGTTCATGAGAGATGTAGTCATACTTCTTCCACCGTCTGAACTCTTCTCCCAATATCTTCCCTTCAAGTGTATCTTCTTTCAATACTCCAGCGAATACACCTTTTATATCCTCCTCAACCATCAAGGACACAAATTTATCAATTTCTTGACCTAGCAAATCAAATTCAGGATTTGCTTTACTTCTCATGAATGATAATCGAAGTGGATCCACGCCTTCTGAGGAGATTATCGTTAGAGATTTTGCATCATATATGCCTATGGATTCTTCGTCATAGACAATATCAGGATGAGCTTCTGTGTGAGGACCTTCATCAGCAACTATCTCCTCACCTCTAGCAGATGATTCCTCAAAAGTGATTGGTGGCGATTGGATTTCTTGCACAACAATTGCTTGCTCAGCTAAGTGTTCAATCTGCTCAGTAGATTTATCCCTGGCATGACTTCCTTCCTGGTCATCCAAATCTCTTTCAGTTCCAGATGGGCCTGCGTCTAGTTTCCCTGGTAATCTCCTGGGTAAGTCTTGAAAAGAAGGTTCCTCATCTGAGCTGTTGTCTAAGTCCACAATCGACTTCACTTCATTGAATCTGCCTTCGTGAATTGCCTTGTCAAGCTCTTCATCTGACATAGCATCTTGTGAAGATATGATAGCTCCTTCACTGCTGACTGGGGGAACGAGAACAGAGATCCTTCCGTCTTTGATGCCTTTCCCTTTCTTGACAGCTTGTTCTTCCATTAGTGCCTGTTGAGCTGTTCTCTTCTGAGCCTTAAACTCTTCAGCGGCTGACTTTATACGTTCGAATTCCCTGTCTCTTCCTTGAAACTTCATTTCAGCAATGAATTTTCGATATTCTCTCTTCTCAATCTCTCTCCTTTGAGCATCTCGCTTCCTCTTAGTTGTTCTTACTCCTTGAACACGCTCGTCGAAGCTTCTGGATGACAAAGGAACGTAGTCTGGATCAATTTCAGCAGTGTCCTCTACTGTGTCTTCAACAAACACCTTCTCTGCTGCAATGTCAGCAACATTCTTTGCAGTGGCTTCAGCAGCCTTCTTCTCTGCTTCTGCCTTCTCTAATTCTTCCTTCTCAGAAAGGAGCTCCAACTTTCTCCTGGTCTTCTTCTTTTCTTTCTTTGCAGGAGAGGAGATTCTAGTTCTCTTATTGGTTTGAATTTCTACCGCCATAGCTCTAAGAACGAACGAAGGTTGTTCGGCTTCCTTCGCAGTCATTATCTCATTGATTTGATCAGCTGGTTAATTCCCCAATTTCTCAATCTCCTCGAGATTTTTGAAGCAGTGCTCTGTCTCAGCGTTTGTCTGCAATAGAGCAATCTCTTCAGTAGACATGGGAATAGCAGGCTGTAAGATTTGAAGTGCTGTAGTGGCTGCATCAGGCTCTTCAGGGGATGTGGGTTTGTCTTTGTCCACATTAGACTTCCCTGTCAACTTCCGAGGGTTTCGGCTATTCACAGGCTTGGCCTCCTTCCTTGTTGCTGGGATGTAATCTGTAGGAAGTAGACTTTCACCACGATCAACTCTCGTATTGGTGAACAACATCTCTAAGTATTTACTGATTTTCAGCCCAAAATTCACGTTCGAAGAGAACGTTCCGTCTACTGCCATGTGATCATTCTTCCGAGCATGTTCAGCCCATCGCTCGAAAAAGAATTCCGCCCAATTACCCTTAATGTTATCGTTCAGCGCCATCATAACAGAGTACTTCTTGGCAGAGAGTTCGGAGTAGGAACCAGCATCACATTGAAGCATTTTGATTACTATCTCTGCAAGGAGCTTGTACTCATCAGACAGAGTGTTAATCGGGGTAGCAACCTTGAAAGTAATCAACTGTCCTTTCTTGTCCCTTAATTCTCCTTGTTTCCTCCAGAGATTCCAATGTCTCTCCATTTCAACAAGATCATTAATCTTGTATTGAGATATCTTGGCCCCATAATTTCGAAGCCCAAACATTCTTGAAAGTAAATCCGCGCTAACTTCCACAATGTTACCATATATGCTAGTTTTGAAGGATTTATTATCTTCTTGTATAACAGCCCTAGCATAGAATTCTGAAACCATATGAGGGTGAAAGCGAACAGGTTCAGCGGAGAGATATTTTACCAATGATTCTGAGTGGAGTAGGTCTAGAATCCATTTTGGAAAGACTTTGGTGGCGAGAGGCATATATAGAATCCTGTCTTTCATGATTTGCGCCAGATGCCTTTGCTCCCTTGTATGGCCTGATAATTCCTTTTTCCGGGCCAAAAAAACAAGTTTGCTATAGGGGATGGATTCGTCGATATCCTATTTCTTCACTATGCCAGTGAAACCAGGTGCATGTCGGACATGCAGCGGAGAACCGGCAATCGGTGGGTAAACGAAGGTGGGTGGTTGCAGTGGAGACGATGAAATGAAATCTTCTGGATTCAAGGCTTGGGGTGATTCAGGATGGTTGGGTTCTATGTTTAGTGTTTTTGGAGAGTTGGGATTTGAAGCCATCGTTGAGAATTCAGAGATTGGGTGAGGTTTGGGTTTTAGGAATTTGAGAGAACAAAGATGATTTTAGGGATTTGAATTTGAATTTGAGTAGGATGAGGTTTTGAGGAAGTTAGTGTATAAAGATAAATCTGACGGATAGAATAGAATTTCCTCAAATTGATCAATGGCTGGGCGCATTTGATGTACCGTGCGAAAATCAACATTCCACTATCTTGTCTTTGATGACGTGTCTCTTCTCCATTTGTCCCTTTTGACTGTATGCATTAAATGCTTCTTCCTTGGCAAGTCAGTGAGTCAGCTTAATTCACGACCTTTTTGACTATAATTAGCAGTCAATACATTGCATCAATATAAAAACCATACTACCGTGCCATCTTTTACATTGAACGAAGAATATGGCAATACTGGCCGTTGATGATTCAGCAGAGGTGGGCTGAGCAGCTTCCATATTTGGAGGTATACTCAGCATTGAGATGAAATATTCTTCACAAGGAACAGATATGCTCAGCAACTCTAAAATTTTGCTACCCTCAGGAATTGCAATATTTTGCTAAGTGGATAAAATCGAGAATCCAATGGTTGGGATTCACTCTGCTCGTTATGATACGAATCAATGGTTCCAAATACTCGCGTCCTGTCGCGTCTCTTCACCTTCTCCGAGAAGCACTCGAGTATTCTGACGTGGCAGTCTCTAATGTGATTTACCTTTTTAGGCGTATTAATTGCCTTTCAAATCACACAGATTTTAAACACCAATTTGGCCAAAAATTCTCCACCTCCAAATATGACATGGAAGATGAAACGATGACTCAGCATACACAGATAAAGAAGTATTGATGTCATGGTAGCATATACCAAGATTTAGGAGATCGAATCGTCATAAAATCTCCTCGAGCCATACATTGATCTGATCTCCAACCGTCACTGCTGAAGCGTTTTGACTCTCCATGCAATCATAACTCTTCATTCTCTGGTGACGATTTGATCTTCAAGGCGTAGTCATAAATTGTGATACCATTTTCCTTCTATAAAAGGGTTACTTGTGATTATCTTCAACATCACAACCCTTCTTCTATACTCTTCTCCTTAAAGAAAAACTCCTTTCTCTCCGACATTTCCCATGGAGTCTCCGAGTGACATGCTCGACGTTACCCGAAACCAAATCCTAGATGAAGCCGCCCTCCGTGCTTTTTACCATGACATGCCTTCCGAGGCAGAGTTGGTGATGACAAAGATCACCAATGCTGGTTTAAAGCAGTTTGTAACTACCACCCCTCAACACTATCACGGGGATCTCCTTCGGACGTTCCTCAAGGATTGCATGGCAGAGAAAGATGCAATTTATGGATCCTTCAAGGGAAAGATGGTGCGATGGTCTGCGAAGTCCTTTGCGAGGGACTTCGGACTTCCAAGAGGACTTCCCAGAGGTCGCTTTCCTGTCCTTACTTACAAGGATGGGGCAGTGGCTCCGGAGTGGACAGCCTGGCGAAAGTGGCGCCATTTTTCAGCGTTTCGCTTCTCTCCAACTCCTGCGGCTATAGATCTTTAGTCTCCATACCGAGACCTTTTCCATGTTGCCGATCACATGATACTGGGTGAAGATCCGAACGACTTCCTTCTGTCCAAGGAAATCTGGCAAGTCATGCTTGCCATGGATGACGAGCAAGACGAGGCCGACTAGGCGGGCCTAATCTTCAAATCTGTCCGAGACTGTGTTCGAATCTACCCTTCAATTCCTCTGCTCAACGACATGCAGCTTAGCTGGCTGCTGGAGCAGTCATTCCCTGAGTTAGCAGAAGGATCGTCCACCCTCCGTAGCACCGACTTCTACCCTTCTCGCTCTTCTGCAAATTAATATGTACTTTCTGTAGTTTTTGACTGTTCTCCTTCTTCGGATCGTATGTAGTTTGTTTTTGAATGAAATCAAGTAAACTTTTCTACTTTGATCGTCCGTTTATCATAATTCCAATTCAACAATTCTGCTGAGATAGAATTCCTTATAATATGTCTTCACCATGATAAGACCTTATGTTGATAATATAGGAATTCTGCTAGAATTGCCAACTATTCAGCATTTCATCATTTCAAATTTGTATATATCATGACACTGAACACTATCATTCAGCACACCATTTCCTTCAGCATATAAACTCAGCGTTCAGATGACTGTCATAGCATCTAAAGAAAACTAAGAGTTCCAAAAATGAGGAAAATGGCATTTCATTCATCCATGGTCTCATCCAACTCCATAAGACCTAGCTTTATGCATAACTCCTTAAATCTGGTTTCTGGAAGAGGCTTTGTGAAGATATCAGCCACTTGATCTTCCGTGCAAATATATTTGATATTAATATCCTTCTTTTCTTGATGATCACGAATAAAATGATGACGGATATCAATGTGTTTGGTTCTAGAATGATGCCAAGATTTTTAGTAATGCTTATCGCACTATTGTTGTCACAATAGATAGGCACACATTCAGGAGAAATCCCATAATCTTGCAATTGTTGCCTTATCCAGAGAATTTGTGAACAACAGCTAGCAGCCGCCACATACTCTGCTTCAGTGGTAGATGTGGCCACAGAGTGCTGCGTCTTGCTGAACCAACTGGTGAGCTTATGTCCAAGAAATTGACATGTACCGCTCGTGCTTTTTCTGTATATCTTGCATCCTCCAAAATCTGAATCCGAATACCCACTTAGAGCAAGACTGTCTGCTCTTGGATACCAAATTCCCAGACCTTCTGTGCACTTCAAGTAGCGCACAATCCGCTTAGCAGTGTCTAGATGTGTCTTCTTAGGATTTGCCTGATATCTAGCACACAATTCGACGACATAAGATATGTCAGGTCTGCTGGCGGTGAGATACAGAAGTGAACCTATAATTCCTCTGTAAAGAGTAGGATTCACATCGTCTCCTTCTTTCTCAAGTGCGGCTATGCACGTCGTACTTTTCGGAATTCTCAGACTCTTCGTCTTTTCTGGACAATATTTCGCAATCAAATCGCGAGTATACTTCTTCTGATGGATGAAAATTCCTCCGCTGGATTGTTGAACTTGCAATCCGAGAAAATATGACATCTTTCCCATCATACTCATCTAGAAATTGCTGGTCATGAGCTCTGAAAATTTGTCACATAATCCTTGTTTCCTAGAGCCAAAAATAATATCATCAACGTATATTTGCACCAGCAAAATATTTCCTTCATCTTCAATGCGAAAGAGAGTCTGATCAATCCTCCCTTTCTGAAAACCATTCTTCAGCAAAAATTTGGATAGAGTTCCATACCAAGCCCTCGGTGCTTGTTTCAATCCATAGAGAGCCTTCTTGAGCCTGTACACTTGATTACCATGCTCGAACCCTGGTGGTTGCTCAACATAGACTTCCTCCTTCAGCTCACCATTTAAAAAGGCACTTATTACATCCATTTGCATCACGTCGAACTCATGATAAGCAGCATACGCGAGAAATAAGCAAATTGCTTCAAGTCTGGCTACTGGAGCAAATGTCTCGTCATAGTCTATTCCTTCGCATTGCCTATAGCCTTTAGCTATGAGACGTGCCTTATTTCTGACGACTAGGCCTGACTCATCCTTCTTGTTTTTGAACACCCATTTAGTGCCTATAACGCTTTGATGTTCTGGTCTATCCACCAATTCCCACACATTGTTTCGTGTGAATTCAGCAAGCTCTTCATGCATAGCGTTCACCCAATCCGGATCTAGCAGTGCTTCTTCGATCTTTTTGGGTTCTTCGCTGGAGATATAACAAGCCATCATAGCGTTCCCTTGTCTTGTCATCATAGGGTCATTGACATCTCCTATGACATCTTCAAGAGGATGGGCGCGCAACCATGTTGGTCTGATTGGTCTAGCCACATTTTCTTCCCATGAGTGACCATCGTCTTGTACATTGTTTGCCATAGCACCCTCCAGGTGCTCAGCATCTGGATTGACTTCAATCGGAATTACTGCTGCAGGATTTCCTGGTACGGGATCCTCTTCTGCAACTCTTTCAGCAACTGGAATCTCAGCAGCACCTCTGCCAAGATCTTCATGCATAAACATCCCTTCCCCAAAAGGAATGTCCTTTGCAGTCTCCTCCTCTTCATCATCAAGCATCTCTAGAATGACTGATTCAACTAGGATGTTTGTAGGTGTGGCCTCAGCATGATCACTAGCATCACTGGCCTGGTCAGCAGTTTGGTCCCCAAACTTGAACGTTTGATTGTCCTCAATCAATAGGCAATAAAGAAATCAAAAGATCATGTGGTCAAAGTGAAATACCTCACAAGATTCATCACAGTCAAGAACCAATAATCCACTACCCACAAGCAATTTGGAAGAGACGGAAAATTCATCAACCGTGGAAGAACTCACAGGAAGTGTTTCGCTCAACTCTCAAGTGTTTAAGGTAAAGATGAAAGCACTCGAAACATGTATGAAGAAATTTCTACCATAGGCTTGCAAATTTTCTAATATCTCCACTGCTAGAATGTGCACACAAGCCTAGAATCAAAAAGGACTTTCGAAAGGTTGTAACGTAGGCTTTTTCTGATAAGGTAGGGAAATATGGCCAAGTGACTAAATCAATTAAGTTCATGACTCTCAACATCTCCAACCACCATCTTTAATCATCCACCTTATCTCCTCATATACATCAACAAAATCAATTTTTTATATATATATATATATAGCTCATTTTTTAATCTCTTATGCTCTTTCGATAATTTTGTATTCTTTTCTTTTCAGAGAGCTTATGAGAATTGTAATTATTTCTTTTGAGCTTCTTTTTTTTCACACATCTTTTCACCACTAATTTATCATATCTTATCACCAATTCACCAATCAACCCCATACATACCACAACTCAAGACACGAGTGAGACAATACTTTTCTTAATCTCATAGACAAGGAAAGAAAAATTGTACAGGCTCAAAGTGGCTAACTAGGGAGAATTTTATTGTGAATGGACAGTGTTTAGGATATTGGGTTAACAAAGATGGCCTAAGATCATTTCCTAAACTTGTGCACACTATGCAGTCTCAACACAGAAAATAGGCAAGTTCTAGAGAAATCAAAACACACATGTGAATCTCACATAAAACGAAATAAAGGCTCAAATTCTCACACAAGGATTCAAAAAATTTCTTCAACAGTCAATTTCAAATCAGCTCAATCAGCATGCAAGTATAAGTGTCAAATCAGTCATATCATGCGGTATTCTATATTCATAGGCATCTAACCACAATCTCAATCAATTCAATACTCAATCCTCAATCAATTCTAATCTCACAATCTCGTTCAGGTTATCTCAAAACTCAAAAATTTTCCCACAAAATAGCATAAAATAGAAAGGTACGAAAAATTAAAGACAGAAAGCAGAATAAATAGAAAGGTACGAAAATTTAAAGATAGAAAGCAAAATAAATAGAAAGGTACGAAAAATTAAAGACAGAAAGCAGAATAAATAGAAAGGTACGAAAATTTAAAGACAGAAAGCAAAATAAATAGAAAGGTACAAAAATTTAAAGACAGAAAGCAGAATAAATAAAAGATAGGACGTTCCATCTCTTGTCCACATCCCCCCAAACTTATTTCCAACTCGAAGAGTGGAATAAGTTTGAAAATCAGACAAAAGAGGGAACGATACCTGGTAGTTGATCTCAGACATCAACTTTTTTATCCCCCGGAGTCTTCAATCACCATCAGGGAGGTCGGGTCCAGGCAGGTCCTTTCGCGACCTCCTTTCCATCTTTGTTCTTGATAACTTGCATCCCCCATTTCTTGGTGTCTTTCAATGTCCCCCCAATGGCGGACTTGTACTTCTGTAGAACTCGCAGCAGTTTGTCCAACTCCCCCTGTGAAAGATAAGCAGAAACAATGACAGGGTAAGTGTTATCAGACCCTAGGAATACGTACCTGAGATGTGTCGGGAGTGTCTTGAGCTCCAGAATTGGCGGTCCAGAGCTGGAAATTAGCTTCTCCAGTTTGCCGTCGATCGACGGAGCATCTTCATCGATCGACGAGGATGTTGTTGCAGCATCGATCGACGAGGCAGTGGACTCGATCGACGAGGACTGGCTGTAGTGGCTGGGCAGCGGTTCTCTTTTAAGTTCTTTCTCTCGAGTTACCTCCTCGAACACATCCAGCTCCATGACCAGATCCAGGATCCCCTCAGTTGCTTCGTCCAGATTTGTGGACGAGGAAAGGGAGTGTTGCAAGCAGTTTTCCAGGAAATCCGGCACACTTTTGAAACAGGTGAAAGGGGATGACATTACCGGGCTGAAGCAGTTGATCATGTGGCATTCTTCTGCATAGCTTCCATCGTTGTGCTTCTGCATTGCCTTGTAAATCGAGAATGTGACGGGCTCATTGTTCACTCGGAACGTCAGCTTGCCGTCGCGGATGTCGATTAATGCCCCTCCAGTTTTCAGGAATGGTCTTCCAAGGATCAGAGGAATGTTCTGATCCTCCTCCATGTCGAGCACCACAAAGTCAGCGGGAATAATGAAATCCTTTACCTTTACCAACACATCTTCAACGATGCCCTTCGGATAGGTGACTGATCGATCGGCCATCTGAAGAGAGATTGTTGTGGGCTTGATGCTTCCGATCTTTAACCGTCTGAAAATTGATAGCGGCATCAAGTTGATCGAAGCCCCTGAATCACAGAGAACCTTCCCGAAGGTCTCACCTCCGATGACACAAGAGATTGTGAAGGAACCCGGGTCTTCCCTTTTGATCGGCATCTTCTTTTGGATGATGGCGCTGCACTCTTCGAACAGGTTGACCGTCTCGTGCTCCAAGAACGGTCTTTTCTGAGAGACCATGTCTTTCAGAAACTTGATGTACCCGGGCATTTCTTGAAGAGCTTCTACCAATGGGATGTTGATAAGCACCTTCTTCATTGTCTCCAGAAATCGTGCATACCTTTCGTTCATCTTGGTCTTGGGAAACTGCTGCGGATATGGCAAATAAGGCTTATACATTGGCAGAGCAGGGGCGGCCGTCGATAAACGAGTGTTAGCCTCGGTCGACGGATGCTTTGGTGCTTCGTTGATCGACGGAGGTGTTTCGTCGATCGACGGAGCTTCTCCTGTGACGACTTCTCCTTCTTCCTCGGCTTCTCCTTCATCTCGGGTGTCTGTCCCTGCTTGCTTGGGCCCTTCGTAGGTTTTGCCCCCTCTCAGAGTTATAGCATTCACCTGGTTCCTCTGATTCTGATTCTTGGGGTTGACCTGAGTGTTGCTCGGAAGTTGTCCCGACTTGTGTTTAGTTTCTAGGGCATCGGCGATCTGGCTGACTTGATTTTCAATGATCTGCACGTGCTTTTGCATCTGATCGACCTTTGTGTTCACCCCCAAAATTTCCTGCTTCAGCTTGGCTACAGTATCAGTGGATCCTTCCATGAATTTAGCCAAAATCTCCTCGAGATTAGGCTTCTTCTTCTCCACTATTACTCCGTCTTGTACGGCAAATCCTGGTGGTGGTTGCTCTGCAGCTTGAGGGTTTGCATAGGAAAATACAGGGTGATTCCTTTCGTGATTGAAGGTGTAGGGCTGGTTATTCTGCTGATTGTGTTGCTGATATCCTCCTCGGTAGTTGTTTTGAAAACCGCCCCTTTGAATGAAATTCACCTCAGCATTGTCTTCCTCGGTTGGACCCTGCACTGCTTCAACTGCAGCTACTGCTTTCTCCTGCTTCAGATTAGCAAACTCTACCCTGAGCTTTTTTCAGCTCGGCTGCCAAATCGGGTTGCTCGGCAACTTTTTCCACTGCTTTTCCACTACTTTCTCGACAGCTTTCACAGGCCGAGTTCGGCTTGAGGACCACCGTTGAGTGTTGTTGGCCATCTTTCGGAAGAACTCCATGGCCTTTTTCCCACTTTCGTCATGATTGTGTCTCCCAGTGTGGTGTCCACCAGTTTGGCTGTCTTATCATTGAGCCCTTCATAAAACGCCTCAGCTTGTTCTCCTGTCGGAAAACCATGTCCGGGACAGGCTCTCAGCAACTCTTTGAATCTCTCCCACGTCTCACTGAAGCTTTCATCAGGACTTTGAGCGAACCTGATGATTTCTTTCCGTCTTTCCCTGATAACATTCGGAGGGAAAAAGTTCCCTAGAAACTCATTTCTCAATTCGGTCCACGTGCCTATGCTTCCTTTGTCCAGTGCAGTGAACCATGATTGTGCCTTATCCCTCAGAGAGAATGCGAACAGACGCATTCGGATGGCACTCTTGCTGACTCCTCCTATTTTTACAGTGTTGCAGAGCATAATGAACTTGTCCAAATGCGCATAGGGGTCCTCAGTAGGTCTTCCTCTGAATTGATTTTGTTGCACCATCTGCACCAATCTGGAATTCAGTTCAAAATTGTTGGCATTGATGCCAATCTTGAAATCTGTCTCCTTGAACCGACGTTTATACCGGTTCTGCATGGCTTCCTCTTCTTCCTCATCATCGGAATACTCTGGAGGGTCCTGATTGTCGTCCTCATCATCGCCAGGATTGTCATCAAACAACGGGTTATGGCGAAGATCCCTTCCATTCGGATTGTTCCTCTCGAGGTCTCTTTCTAGATGGTACTGTTGGATTTGCGCCCTCATGGCTTGGACTTCTTGAATAAGCACAGCCTGCTCCTCTGCAGTTAGCACTGGCGGGGGCGGTGGTACGTTATCTTCCATTGTGTGATTACTTGAGCTTTCCTGAGCACGCTTATTCCTTCGGATCTTTCTGCAAGTTGCTTCAATGTCCGGGTAGTAATAAAGCGGGTCCTTTCCTCTGGCTCTTGTACTCATGCACTACCTGTACAGCAAAGGAGGTAGTGAGGTAAAACTGGAAAATAAACAGGACGAACTGAAATAAGAAAACTGAGCCTCTGAAACGACAAAGGCGTCGATCGGCGAGAAGAAGCGTCGATCGATGGAAAGAAAATGACTTCATCGATCGACGCAAACTAGCGTCGATCGACGGGGAATATGAAAATGCGAGAAGAATTTAGAAAATACGAAAATTACAGCCTAAAGCAATATTTCAATCACAGACTTAATTGTAAGATTAATTCTATTCTCTCCCCGGCAACGGCGCCAAAATTTGATCACTGTAATTTCTACAGATTAATTATAGAAATAGTGGCAAATAAATTTGTAAACTTTAAGGTTATCGATCCAGGGGAATGAAGCAACGAAAAATCCTAAATACTAAATCAGACGTTCTTAAAATACTGGTTAGGAAAAGCAATTAAAAAGTTTTGGTTGTTTTGAAAATTATAATACTTGCTAATGAAAATTAAACAGGAAATTAAAAAGCTTTTGGATTCAAATAAGAGAAGCACAGATTCCAGAGATATCTACCTATCAAGTATGACATGTATGAATGAATCGATTAATTCCCAATTTTAATTCCTCTTCGTAGTGAAACATCAGAAAAGTATTACGAACTTCTTTGTTGGACAATTCGTAAAGTAGATTAATTAATTACCTATCTCCGCTCGGTCTCAAGATATATTAACTAACTCCAAAGATCTACAGATTTATTCCTACAATCAATCTCCTTCAGTTACGACAAGAAATCAGATTATATTGTGAAAATCTCTTTCCATTGAAAACTATCACAGTTACGTCTCAAGTAATCAACTAGATAATCCTAAGATGTGATCAGCAAATCAAGATTATTAAGAAGCACATATTTCACAAACTACGAAGGGAAAGGGAAAATAATTCAATCAATCAAACATGTATACATTGATAGTTCGAAACCCTAGAATCTGAGGAAGGATTTAGTTACACATATTCAAGGTAATATTCATCATAGAAAGATAAAACCTGAATTGCATAAAAACTTGGGTCTGAATGTCTTCCCACAAACTTCTGTCTTCAAACATAAACTCTAAAATTCTTGGAAATCTCTCTAAAAACTAAAATCTGGAATGAAGTATGATAAAAAGGTCAAAAGGTTCTCTCAAAATCGACATTATTAGGATATTTATAGAGGTGGGGGTGTATCCTATCAATTCTAGGGCTAAAGATATGAATAAATCCAATTTTTATCAGATTTCCGCTCCAGCAGAGAGGCTCGCGTCGATCGTGGCTGATCCACTTCGATCGACGAGGCTTCCTGGTCTTCGTCGATCGATGCTGATTGGCGTCTGTCGACGCGGCTTCTCGTCCCTTCTGCGCGGTCTCACGGTTTTGGCCATAACTTCCTCCTCCGAACTCCGATTGACCCAATTCTAGTTGCGTTGGAGAGCTAACTCAAAGCATCATCCATTTCCATGCGCCAATAGCCCGAATTCCTCTTGTGGAAAAACTCTTCACTGCTACTCTTACACATCACTGCTTCCGGAACGGTTTTCTCGTGAATTTAGGCCTAAAAACCTGCATAAACATCAAAACACACCTAAAACCACCTAATATTGACATCATGCATAAAATATATATATAAACTCAATAAATCTACATAAAATAGTAGGAAAATAATATAGATAAGTGAGTGAAATAATGAGCTTATCAATGAGTTATAGAGGGCTTACGACCGTTGTACACTTCGTAGGGAGTCTTGTTGAATCTACTCGTGATACCACTCCTCTTTTGTGTATAACAAGCCTTCATGATTGCTTCCCCCCAGTACTTAGCAGGATGTTTGGAATCTGCTAACATCGAGCGGACAGCTTCCTTCAACGTCCGATTCCTTCTTTCTATTAAACCTTTCTGCTGAGGAGTCCTTGCCGTAGATCTTTCGTGTGATATTCCAGCTTCAGCATAGAAATCCATCAGCACTCCATTACAGAACTCTGTTCCATTGTCTGATCAAATTCTCTTTACAGTAACTTCTTTACTATTTTGCTCCTTGAGGATCAGTTCTGGCAGGATAAGTTTCACCTCATCCTTGGTCTTTAAAAGACGTACCCATGTGTACCTGGAGAAATCATCAACCACCACAAGTGTATATAGATGTTTACTTACAGTGGGTGGAGTGACTGGACCGAAGAGATCCATATGAAGTAATTCTAGGATCCTTTGTGATGTTTCTTTTTCAGGATTTGTCTTAAAGGATGATTTGGTCTGCTTCCCTTGTTGACATGCTTTGCATATTCCTTCCTTGCGGAAAGTCTCATTGGGCAGACCTACAACAAGCTTATTTTTGGCAAGGTAATTAATAGTTTTGAAATTTAAGTGATTGAACCTCTTATGCCATAGCCATGTTGTTTCCTCTTTGTTTAAAGCTAGAAAGCAGGAGTGTTGTTGACTGCTTTGCCAATCAACAATATATAGACCACCCTTGCGGATGCCTCTTAGTTTTACTTCTCCTGAAATAGCATCAGCAATGGCACAACCAGTATTTATAAAAGATACAATATACCCGTTTTCGCATAATTGGCTTATGCTGAGTAGATTATGCTTTAAGTTGGAGACGAGTGCCACATTGATGATTCTTAAACCGTTCCGTTCAATGCACCCTCTTCCAATGACTTCTCCTTCACTGTTGTCTCCGAACTTGACCTTGGGACCGTTGAATAGTCTTCTCAATTCTGAGAAAAATCCTTCGTTCCCGGTCATATGAGCCGAGCAACCGCTATCCAGGACCCACTCATTAGATAAACATGTTCCTATTGCTGTTGAGTCCTATTCCTGCAGTTAAATCAGGTAGTTTTAGGTACCCGTTTAGCATCGGGTCCTGCAGGATTAACATTGACCATGGTTCCCTTTGGTACCCACATTTTAGTGACTTTCAAGATTTTCTTCTTGAATTCACTGTTTACCATTTCTTCATCCTTTGGCATAACATGTTTGACATGTTTATAACTATGTGCAGTGGTGTACCTCTCCTTCCTTGCCCTTGAAATAACAAATGAATTGGGCTCGGGACCTACATAGGTGTTCCTCCTATGTGACGTGTTTTCCTGATATGTTGGTTTTACAGCATTGTAAAAATATTGCTTTCTTTGCTGAAAGGTAGGTCTAGATGTCCTTGCGTTTGGAACATAACGCTCAACATACCTAGGTCGTGTAGAATACGGTTTAGTGTATGCTTTGGGATTTTGTTGAGGTCTGGCCGACACATACTTAGTATTCGCTCTGTTGTTCCTCTGCTGAGGTATAGCCAATTCATGCACAATATTCAACTTAGGATTCCTCTGCTGAGGTCCACGAGTTGTATGTTTAGCAGATTCTGACTTAGGCCTCTGCTGAGGTCTAGCAGACGAATACTTAGCAGTCTCTGCACAAGACCTCTGCTAAAATCCTTTATGCGTATTCTGTGATCGTCCATTCTTTTGCTTAGCAACTGTCATAGCACTGGATGATTCAGCAACGACAACTTCTTTTCCTTTTTCAGCAGTAATAGTTCTAGGAGATACAAACACGATTGGATTCTTCTTAGAAGAATCATCATAGGATTTTGATATCCTTTTCGAGGATTCGTATCCAAGCCCAGACTTATCCTTATGGTGTCTTTGTTGGCTTACAAGGGCATCAAGAGCAGCCTTGCTGGATGCGTACATGCAAATGCAGTCCTTTCGAGGATAACTTTTCAAAGCAAGATTTTCTTTCTCTAAATTTTGACATTTGTCAGTTAGTTGGGAAAAATCTGCTTTTAATTTCAAGAATTTCTCACTTTCTAACCTCAGTTTCTCAACTTCCTCGGTTAAAGATTGAATATCTTGTTGAAGTGAGACGTTTTCACCTATGATTGCATTTTTGATCTCATACATTTTTGAAAACTCAATTGACAACTTTGTCAAGTAATCTTCCTTGGAATCGAAAAATGATTCCTCCGATTCATCTATGATAGGAATGCTAGTTGGGTTTGTAGGTAATACCTCACTTTCCTCAGCAGCGAGAGCTGATTCATTGTTTTGCTCAGCATCGATGTCTGCGTCAGCAAACTGATCTTCAACAATGTTTGCCATCAACACGAACAGTGCTTCCTCGCTATCTTCTTCTTCTGAAGAACAGTAAAACTCCTCGTCATTCTCAGGAATGTCAGCAATCTCCGTCCTGGTCAGCAACGCCTTGGTCACTACTTTAGCAGCGCGTCTTTCAAATCTTTGCTTCAGGCGTTCTCTTTCCTCTCTGCTGACCTTCGGGCAATCATGCTTCAAATGATCTGGAGAACCACATTCAAAACAAGTTCTAATTTTTTGCTCTACTGAGCGGTTAGATGATGATGGTTGAATCTCTTTCGCCTCTTTCTCAGCTTTAGCTTCATTCAGCATCTTCAGCATCTTTTTCATCTGTTCTTCCAGCTCATTGATCTTCAGATCAATAGGTTGTGTACCTGCACTGAAAATAACTTCCTTTGCGGGTGATGCTGGAGCAGATCTTTCTTTCTTGTAGAAGGGCTTCTTTGTTTTGAATTTGCTGAAGTCCTTCTTAGCGAAGTACGCTAAGTCCTCAGAGTTGCCAGCGAAATTTGATGCAGCTTGTGCTACAGCTGTTTCATTCTTCTTCGACTGCTGTATAATAAATTCGTGAGCTTTGAGTTGAGCAAATACCTCAGATGTAGTCATGTTGTTGAGATCTTTTTCACTCAAACTTGTCACTTTCGCGAACCAGTCATCTCTTAGATATAGTTTGGAGATGATTTTGTTGTTCATCTCTCCCTTTTCATACTCTTTTCCAAGATTGCTAAGTTCACCGATTATGGTGTTGAAGCGTTCTTCCATATCCTGTATGGATTCACCTGCAATCATAGAAAATGACTCGTACTTATCAACAGCTATTTGTAGCTTATTTCTTTTCATTTGATCTATTTCTTGCGATGCTTCACAAACATAATCCCACATTTCTTTAGCAGTTTCAAAGTCAAGAGATTTGTTAGCCATTAATTTTGGTAGGCAATCATAAATCAGCTTCTTGGCTATATGTTCCAGCTGAGCCCTATTTTTGTCTTCTGTGGTATACTCCTCTTAGGGCTTTGGAACCATCTGTGGTCTTGGTCCTTCACCAGCAGTAGGCTCACCTACAAAAGTGTTAGGTTTCATAATTTTTATTGGACCTTTGGTCAACACATCCGCCATTTCAGGATGGATGCTTTGCAGATTTATGAGAGCCAACTTCTTCCAAGACTTGAAGTTCTCCTTGGAGTACTTCCCGAGTGCATGGTGATTCAACATCTTGTCTTCTGAGCTAAACAAGCGAAACACAGAGAAGCAGATAAAAGTGCAAGGAAAATGTAGATCTGGTCTTAAGCGACTCAGAAGCAGTCGGTTTTTCAACCTCCCGCTCTGATACCACTTGTTGGTCCTTAAATATCAGAGTCGTCGTGTTTAGACAGAAACACAAAATGCAGCGGAATAAATAATCGTCACTTACACTTTATGTTTTTCCTTTCAAAGTTAGTTAAGCTCTGAGATAGATTAGGTTTCTTCACAGTTATACACTAACAATATGATTGCTAGGTTTTAAATCGTGTGAGCAATGAAACAGTAAAAGGACGCAGTGTTTATAGTGGTTCGATCCAAAGAGATCTACGTCCACTCCTTAGCCGATACGCTAAGAATTCACTAAGTAAGTATACAGATTACAAGGATTCGCCTTTTACAGTTAAGTAGGCAGTGAGCTTTCAGCCTGGCTACTTGACAGCTATCCTCCGATAACCTGAACTCCTCAGATGCTGGTTCGGCTGAGTCAAGGGCACACCTTCGAAACTCCTGCCTTGCCTGATTTGGAAGTTTTATAGTCACTTCCTGACTTCCCTTGAATACGGCTAAGTGCCCTTCTTAGTCTAGACCTTTTCAGGTGTTCGACTGTTAGATTCTTTCTGAAAAGAAAGGAATCCCAATGATTGAGGATTCTTGAATGCAATCAAGAATCTCTTCAATGGAGTGTCAGTAAATCAATGAACGACACTTCTAGTAGTTGAGAGCTTTTAATATTCTTTCTCACAGCTCTCAACTGACTACTTTT
>JAPKLW010003918.1:563-33201 GCA_026898455.1 Plectranthus barbatus
TCCAAATATATCTCAATTTAATAAAAACACCGAATTCAAGCTCAATTCGCTCGGAAATAAAGCCCATAAGCGGACCGAAATATAGCTCGATTATTCCAGCCCATATTTAAATATTTATTTGAGGAAAATCCAAATATATCTCATTTGGCACAAATCTTGCCCAATTGAGACATATTTATCATTTATTCTATTTTTTAAAATTCAAAAACACGATTGAATTTTTTTTAAAATATACAAAATTCGAAATATATATCACTTGAGAAAGATATATCTCAATTGACCAAAATCTTGCCAAATAGGGACTCATCTAACATTTATTTAATTTAATTTAATTTTTTAAAATTATAAGAATCGAATTATATTTTTTAAAAAATAAAAAATTCGAAATAACTCGCACTAGGCCAAGATATATCTCAATTGCTCGAAATTGCCCAATTGGATCTTAATTATTGTTTATTTTATTTATTTAAAATTAAATAACTAGAATTATAGTTTTTTTACAAATAATTTTTTTTAGAATATATCTCACTTGGTGAAGATATATATCATTTGATCTCAATTTCGAGCAATTGAGACTTTTTATCATTTATTTTACTTAATTTCAATGTTTTAGAATTTAAATAAATGAATTATATTTTTAAAAATAAATCCTTCCAAATATATCTTCCTTGGGCGAGATATATCTGAAATTCCCGAAAGCAAGCCGAATTTTTTTCAACTAAAACATGAATATATTATATTTTATTTCATCACACTCTAAAAATTAATAAAAAATAGACCTCCGAAATATATCTGTCTGGCCGAGATATATTTCAAAAGGCCGAATGCAAGCTGGAAGGATTTCGTGTATATTTTATGCCATTGCGAATTTAAAAAACAATAAATATAAAGTTGTGTTATACAATATTAGTAAAGAACTCGACCGTTAAACATTTCACACATTTCAAAAGATTTGATTGCCTGATTTAGACATTTTAACCTAAAAACATGTACTTTGGCTATTTTTTGAAGTTTTTCATAAGGGTGGCTATTTTGTGAATGTAATATTAGGAAATGGCTATTTCAGATTTTCCCTCTTAATTTAACTCAGTTCTTATTTATTTATTTTTTTTAAAAAAAATCCATCAACTAAGTTGCATCTGTTCTGAACAGAAACATACATGTTTTGATACAAAGCTTATTCATTCATTCATTGATATCCCTTCTTCAATACAAGACAAAATATATATAAACCTAATTCTACCCTAATTAATTGGGCCTCTTATGACATTAATTTGGGCTGCAACATTGGGTATAAATAATGTATTTGTGCTATCATTCGAAGTGTATCATTCCTCACTCCTTCAAAACCACCATGTCCTCAAGGTGGAAACAATTGATATGTTTGTAATTAGAAATATGTATATGAGTAAATTATTCAATACTTTCATTTTCTTTTTAGACATATTGTTTTATTTATTCATTAGTTAAAAGTACATGAAAATAAATCCTAAAAGATAAATTAATTTTAAATATTGAACATGACATATTCATAAAATGATAGTGTACTTCCCAACTCCGAGCGCGAGTAGTTAAAATTTATTGTCTATATAAATATGTCATATGTTTAAAATATAATGTAGATATTTGAGGAAAGTGAAATTTATATTAATAAATTTTATTTTTAAAAAAAAGTATGCATTTACTTATAAAAAATAACTTTCTATTTTAGGCATTAAAAAATGAATAAATGGCAAAACTTAAATAAATGTAATAATAGAACATGAAATGAACACGTGAAACTATATATAGCCGAGGTTCCAATTTTGAGAATAATAAGCACCAACAATAATGTATGTACGTATTTCCAGCAGCAATAAATCCATCAATAACAAACATTTGAAATGAAAAGGCAGATGGCCGGACTTCAGCGCGGATATAACTCAGTCGCGGAGAAATCATTTACATTTTGCGTGGAAGGCTTCTTTTGGCCGGAGTTTGTGGAAGTGCTGTAGTCAACATGGGGTGCAAAACCAGTACCGGAGTAAAACGCAGGGCGAGAAGGCACTGCTAAGGTTATGGAGAAGCTGCTGAGCATGAGAACCACAGAAGCCATGGTGGGTCGATCTGCCGCATCTTCTTGAACGCACAGCAGACCGATATGGATGCATCTCACCATCTCATTCATCGATCTCGAACCAGACCTCAAAAAGGGATCCACTACTTCTGCAGCTCTTCCTTCTTCCCAGCTTTTCCATGACTGCAGCATTTTGACGATAATTCAATTCCCTTCTCATTCCAAGCTCTAATTAAACAGTTAAGTGAAGTGTTATACTTACGAAGCTCACGAGGTCCTCCACTTTCCCTCCACTTGGGAAACTACTGTTTTTTCGCCCGCTCACGAGTTCAAGGACCAGCACTCCGAAGCTGAACACATCCAACTTGGTTGAGAACTGGCCGTGTATTAGGTATTCCGGTGGCATGTATCCGCTGCAATATACGGATTTTTACTACTCTAGTAACTCAAAAGATGTTTGATTTGTTGACTGCTACTTACTATGTTCCCACAACTCGGCTTGTATTCCCTTGGGTTTCATCTTGCCAGAATAATCTTGCCATACCAAAGTCTGAGATTTTTGGGTTCATCTCTTTGTCTAGAAGTATATTGCTGGCTTTCAAGTCGCGATGAATGATCCTGAGACGAGAATCTTCATGCAAGTAGAGGATCCCCCTAGCAATACCTGCTATGATCTTGTAACGTCTGTCCCAATCCAGTCTTGTGAGGTTGTTTGGGTCTACAAGTTCAATTACAACTTATATCAGAGTTAAAATACGTACATCAATGATATGTATGGTATGTGCAAGTGTAAATGCAACAGAAGTGTTACCAAATATGAAGTGATCCAAGCTAGCATTTTGAACGAATTCATAGACAAGCAGCTTCTCCATGCCTTCCAGGGCAAAACCCAATAGTCGAACCAGATTTCTGTGCTGAAGCTTAGCCAACAGTAGAACCTCATTCTTGAATTCCAGATCCCCCTGCACAGAGTCCCTCGACAATCTTTTCACTGCAATCTCTTTTCCATTTGGAAGTTTCCCCTTCAATATTACACCACAACAAACACACAACACATTTATCTCGTGCTGAATTTTTTGCAACGCTTTAATTATGATGCATAATCAAGACTCAAGGTTACCAACCTTGTAAACACTCCCAAATCCACCTTGGCCTAACTTATTGTCTAAAGAGAAATCATCTGTGGCGGCTTTGATTGTGCTGAAATCATATTGCACAGACTCGGCGCTGCTAATCTCGTCGATATCTTCAACCAATTAAAAAAGTTAATTAATTTGAATCTGCTTCAAGAATATACGCAGCGGAAGAGAGATCATCAACTTACTCTCAGGATTCTCTGTTGGTCTCTGTTTCTTCTTCTTTCTAAGAAAGATGATAACTGAAACCGCCAATACCAAACACACGCCAATGGCAACCACCGTAATGATAATAGTTGGAGTTGTTTTACTTTTACCACTATCTTTTTCTGCAAAAAATGGCTGATATTGTTATTCATTCATACATCCTCGAAATGGGAGCTTTAATAGAAGGTAGCTAGACAGTCAGTCAGAATTACCCGGTGCAGGTGATAACTGTGGAGGCGGCGAAGGCCCGCGCTCTAATTCTTGGAGCCTAGTTTCATTGAAAAAGGGAATACTACTTTCAAAACGAAGATTGCAGTTGGGCTGGAGGACTCTACCCCCTCTCTTCCCGTCACAACATTGTGGGATTTCTGAAATAACACCGACTAAACAGCTTGTGCATTCTTCTGATGACAAGTCCGGGGTACACTGAAGCAGAGCAAAAATTGTTTGAAAATCAGGTCCAGTTGCATCCCCAGCTGCCACCTTCCTCAAAGAAGAACCCGCAGCGGCCTGTTTCCGAAGATTATCCAGCAACACCCGCAGATTCGCCCTAAACTCCACCGGGCTCGTCACGTTCTGTGTATTCCAAAAGTAATGCCCGGGATCAGTCGTCAGAACTCCGTACATGGTAGTATTTGAGTATCGCACCATGCAGGTAACATTCCACCCAATGGCCTGCTTCTGATTCGGGCATGATTTCACAAGCTCCGTGGCGGTTGCCTGCACGCAGTCGCGGCATTCGTTGACTTGAAGATCGCCTCTGCACAGCGCCATAGCGTAAACTTCGTCGCTTCCCTGCCCGGTGGAGGCGTTGTAGAAACCATTGCTGTCGATGTTTGTAGAGAGAGAGGTGAGAGAGGCGTTGAGATTTGCGGCGTATGCGCTGTTGCTCGTGTAATTTCCATAGTTCTGATTGCATGCGGATTGGCCCAAGGCTAGGAGATCTGTTTGGATCAAGAAAACCAAGGCCACCAACAATATTTGATTAATCATGAATGCGAATGTCGTTGTGTTGATTTAATTATGAGTTTCAAGTTTAGGCTTTATAATCATATTGAGAAAAAACCAAATTGGCCTAATAAAATTAAGTTGAAATGAGATAACTTTTTCACATTCAACAAAAAAATATTAATTTCAATAATTCATTTTATATTTATAACTCTTAATTTTCGTGCCTAATAAAAAATGGAATACTGAAGTAATTTGTGAACTGAATCACTTAATCCATTAGCCGAGATCGTTAACTGGAATATCAAAAATAAATTGTTATGCCTATGATTAATCCTAACATGCTCCTATTGATTATGCATAAGAGGATTTTACGGAATACGTGGATTGTAGAAACCTGAAGAACGTAGTGCGCAAAAATTTGATCATTGATCCATTTTTCCAGCGCACCAAGATTTAATCCTAAAAGATGAAGGAATTAAATCTTTGAAGTCAAACAACTTAATTTCGAAAACAAAGAGGGAGAGAAGAAAGAACACGATCCTCCTGATCTGATCTTCTGATCTGTATCCCAACTCTAATCTAAATATCTGGTGAAGATTCCCTTCGGATTCCTTTGCCAGTTGAGAAGCAGAATTTTCTCCTCGTTTCTCAGATCTAGTCGATCATACACACAGCTCCCAAATCCTGGTTTGTTGTGTTGCAACATATAATCTTGTGGTGTGTTTGAGACATGAGAAACTGAAGCATATTTTTAGGAAATTCTGGATTTCTATTGGGCCTGAGTTTTCATGGGCCAAACCAAGGACCAGAATGCAAATAGCAAATAAGCTCTATCAATTAATTAATTCTCATATTCAACCCATAATATAATTAATTAATTAATATTGATTCATTCCACCAGAGAATCAATATTGTCTTACTTATTTGCTACCACGTTTTGAGTTACGGGTTGCATGAGCTCGGTATATCCCCACATTTAAGTTACAGATATTCGTTAATTAATTTAAGCTCAAACAAGCTATTTAATTAATTAACATCTTATATTCCTGAGTCAATCCACTCAAACATTTTCACTTATGTTTGAACTTAATCGGCCTGCAGAACTTTAGCATAACGAACCTTTTGAGCTGCTTAGGATCTCATCAAGCCATAGAGATCTAGATTCTTTTAATGTCAGATAAAAGAATCAATCTCAACTTAGGTCCTTATCAATGCGTGCCCACACCATCATACCAAGCCATCCAAGATAAGATGCTTATTACTGCGTATGCTGCAGCCTACACTGATACTTAATCTTAGAACTGTCTCAGCTATGATAACTATTTATATCTCGCTAGGTCAGGCGATCCATACAATCTTTCGTGATCTACTACACACTGTATGATCTTCCTATCGACGAGATAAGAGAATAAGAGCGTTTGCGACACATGTTTGTTAATTTATTTAGGCGATGAAAATACAATAATTATGATTCCCAATATATTAACAAATCGACCTAATACATAATATACCAATTATAATATTTTCAATATATAAATCCATCAGAAACGGGACGGAGGGACTACAATTTAGTTGGCTTTAATAAAATCCAATTTGATCTAATTTTTCACATGACGAAGGTAAACCTAATAATGCTGATTTAAATAAGAGAATTATTGATTTGACTTTACATATTTACTGTACTTTGAAGTACATGTTTATATTTATGGGCTTTAATTTGAAAGAGACGGGGCTAAGCGATGACAGATGTTGCGCAACGATTTGCATGTTTTCCCTCACTATATTGACCCTATTTTAAAGTTTAAACAATGACTTGGCCGAAATTAGTAGCCAAGATTCCTTTGTTTTTTGCTCTTGCCTTATCAACTTAGGTAATGATCATGGAATTTGACAACTGTACAATTAATTTAATAGTCGTTGAGCAATTTGGGCTTATTATAGAATGAAAATTCACATTGAAACACTCCATGCCCTTTCATCCGTGTGCAAGCCAAAATATTATCCTTCTATAAATTATTTGAATCAATTGATCCGATTTCGATTGTCGAAAGTCTTAATTGAATCAAATAATTTTTTTTTCTAACGTTATATTGAAATTATCGTACCTGGTGCAAGTCAGTGATTGAAACATCATTGTTGGATGAATGATCAGCCGGTCTCTGCGAGTTTTCTTCAGACTCAGTTCCTCTGGGACTGGAGTTGTAGTGATCAAATTGGGAGATATCGACGCTAGGAAAATAGAATGCAGGCTCCGAAGGTAGAACCAGGCTCATGGAGGAGCTACTCAGCATCACAACAATCGAGGCCATTGTGGGCCGCTCGCTGGCGTTTTCTTGAACATATAGCAAACCAATATGATGCACCTCAGCATCTCATTCATCGAGCCTGATACAGACCTCAACAACGGATCCACCACATTTGCTGTTGTTCCTTCACACCAGTTTTTCCATGCCTGTGACATTATGGATCAACAACACTCAAATCTAATTTTTCTTCAAAATATAAAAGAAATGAAGGATTAAAAGCTTACAAAACTCAGAAAGTAGTCTCCATTCTCCTCACTTAGGAAACTGTTGTTTTTTCGCCCACTTTTGATTTCCAGGACCAAAACTCCAAAGCTGAAAACATCAGAGAACTGGCCGTTTATTTCGTATTCAGGTGGCATATATCCACTGAAATATATACATATATAAGTTATGTGAGCTAGGAGATAAGATTCCGAACAGACAAAAAACAGAGTTCTACTGTGATACTTACTATATCCCAACAACTCTGCTAGTGTTTGCTTGAGTTTCATCTTGTCCAAACAATCTAGCCATACCAAAGTCAGCGATCTTGGGATTCATCTCTCTGTCTAGAAGTATGTTTCTGGCTTTGAGATCGCGGTGAATGATTCTGAGTCGGGAGACTTCATGCAAATACAGGATTCCCCTGGCGATGCCCCCTATGATCTTGTAACGTCTGTCCCAATCCAAATATGAGCGGTTCCCCTGGTCTGAAAGCCCAATCAGAGTGTGTGTCAAGGTTTATATTTCTAAGACGATTTCATCAGTTAGATATGCAAAGTGTAGGGAAATAGATACCGAATATAAAATGATCAAGGCTTGCATTCTGAACCAATTCATAAATGAGAAGCTTCTCCATTCCTTGTATGGCAAAACCCAAGAGCCTAACCAAATTCCGGTGCTGAAGCTTGGCAAGTAACATGACCTCATTCTTGAATTCCAGATCGCCTTGTCCTGAATCCCTCGACAGCCTCTTCACTGCAATCTCTTGACCATTTGGAAATTTTCCCTGATTTCACAGCATTCAAAATTACATTTCAATATTATGAACATGTTTGTTTCTCTGTTTTCACAACGTTTCTGATATGTGTATGCATTGAGTTACCTTGTAAACGGACCCAAATCCACCTTGTCCCAACTTATTATCATCAGAGAAATCATTCGTCGCAGTCTTGATTGTGCTGAATGCATATTGCACAGATTCATCGCCTTCAAAAAATGAAAAAGAAAATAAATAAGTTGAATATTTGCCGATAAAAAAAAGAAGCTTAACATAACTTTAAAAAAAAAAAGAATAATACTTACCCTCAAGATTATTTTCCACTGGTTTTTGTGGTCTTCTCTTTCGTAGCCACACCATAGCTGAAACAACTAGTATCAATATCAAAACAATTGGAACCACAATAATGAAGACAATCCGAGTTTTATTGCTATCATCCTTTCCTGAAAAAATGGTAGGATTAATAAACTGCTCTCAACTCACAACTAATACAACCATGATTTGTACCAAGATTGATATTGCTGATGGAATTACAATTCACACATCATTTGAATAATCAGTCGAATCTATTGACTAAATGTTCTGCAGCTCACATATATATGATCAACATTTTATATGAAGAAATCAATCGCCAGCCTGTCTTAGGATCTCATATAATAATAAGTAATAACATAGGTTAGAGAGCCTGATTACCGGATGACTGAGAAGGCGGGGAAGCCTCTAGTCCTTGAAGCCTAGTTTCATTGTAAAAGGAAAATGTCTCAAAACGAATTGAAGATTGCAGCTGGGGGAGATTATTCTGCACCCTCCCTTCCCATCACAAGCCCTTAATATAATATTGTAGATATCAAGTAGGCACCGCGTGCAATCTTCTTTCGACAAATCCGGGGTACACAGGACCATCGCAAAGATGGGCTGAAAACCAGGTCCAGTCACATTCGCAGCTGCCACCTTTCTCAGAGTGCCACCAGCAGCAGCCTGGTTACGGAGCTTCGCTAGCAGATCGCCCGCTGCCTCTCGAAACTTAGAAGGGTTTGAGACGTTATTCGGAATCCACCAAAACGACATGACGGAAGTATCGAAGACTCCATAAAATGTAGCATTTGAGTAGCGTAGCATGCAGCGCTCATCCCTGCTTTTGTAAGGGGCACAATGTTGAAAGCTCATCGGCAGCTTCTAGTATGCAATCCTTACACTCATTGAGTTGAACATCCCCTCTGCACAGCACAGCCGTGTTCACTCTGTCTGTGCCCTGCCCCACTGAAGCGTTGTAGAAGCCATTGTTGTCCACATTTTCGTGCAAAAAGTTGGACACTTGTGTTGAGATTAACACCATACCAGCTGTTAATCGGGTAATTTCCTCTATTTAGACAGGTGGTCTGACCCAAGGCCAACTGCACTGCCTGAATGAACAAAACTGAGGCAAGAAATAATCTTGCATGATTCATAACTACGAGTCTACGACTTTGTTATTTTGATACGGAGATTAGAAATAATTGGAAAAAATGATGAATGCAGCGTAGCGTAAGCTAGCTTCTTGCTTCGACTTTATAATGAAGAGGAATTAAGGTCTTGATTTTGCAACTGATATAGACCGACCCAACTAATTTTTGGTACTAAGATTTGTCGAACTTTCACTAATGTTTATGTAACTAATAACCACGAATTCTCAACGATATGGTTTTCAAGTTTTGTCCTATGATTTGCGATTGTGGAATGGAATGACACCCTTTTCCCACACTTAGACTTTCTGGCATTGTAATGCATTAAGTGAAAGGGACAGGAGCCGGTCGGGACAAGGTAGGTCCTCCCCTCATCGGCAGTTTCCTTCGGTGACCATTTCATTTCAACCATAACCTTTCAATTATTCTTTAAAAAAATAAAAATAACTGTCAACTAATAGTCTATGCGAGAAAAATGCACTTCCTTTTACTTTTCGCCATTTTCTAGTGCACCTTTATTTTATTATTAAAATTATTAATATTTATCTATTTTTTTTATAATTTTAAAATATTATAACTTAGATTAATTTTATAAGTTCAATTGCAGAAATATTTTTATTAATTAATTTATATGATATTTTTAATAATTATTTTTCAATTTTTAGCTAAAATTTGATTATTAATTTTATTACCATAATTTCTATTCTTATATGATTTTAACTTTTATTACAAATAAGTAATTTATTTTTATTTCCTTGATATAACTAGATCTATACCCGTGGCTGTGCATTGCACGAAAAAAATTTATATATTTAGAACTCCGATTGACCCGATTCCAGTTGCGTTGGAAAGCTAATTCAAAGGTCTTTCTCTTTCCATGCTCCATTAGCTCGGATTCCACGTGTGGCAGAATTCGTGACTGTTCCTTTGAACATCATCTGCTTTCGGTACGGGTTTTCAATGAATTCGGCCTGAAACCTGCAAAAATCACCCATCAAAGGCATAACACCCTCCAAAATAGACTCATGCACAATAATAACTAAAAATATACAATAAAGCACTTCAAACAATGGAGAAAAATATAGATAAGTGAGTATAAATATGAGCTTATCAGCCACCACATCAATTTTCGGAGTAGTGGTCACTGCTTTGCCTCCTTCACGCCTTTTAGTAGGCCATTGATGACTGTTGAGGGCCATGTCTGCAAGAAGTTGCATCCTCTCTTCTCCACTTTTCTTCATGAGAAGTCCTCCAGCTGAAGCATCAACCAATTCTTTTAAGTGAGGGGTTAATCCTTCATAAAAATGGCATATCTGCATCTCAAGATCAATCCCATGGCCGGGGCACATCCTCAATAGCTCTTTGTATCTCCTCCAAGCTTCATAGAGGGTCTCATCGTACTTCTGGCAGAAGTGAGTGATGTCGGACTTCCTCTTCATGATGACACTGGGCGGGAAGAAGTTGGTGAAGAATTCTGCCCGGAGTTTTGCCCATGTGGTAATTTTGCTCTTGTCCAATCCAGCAAACCAAGACCGGGCCTCATCCCTGAGAGAAAAAGAAAACAAACGCATCCGGATGGTGTCTTGAGGCACTCCGTTCTGCTTGATTGTGTCGCACACCTCGATGAACTGACTGAGATGGCCGTACGGGTCTTCAATGGCCTTCCCTGCATACTGGTTCTGCTGGACCATCTGAATCAGGCCTATCTTCAGTTGGCATCAATGCCAACCTTGAATCCCGACTCCTCTCTCTGTGGCAGGAAGCGATCAAGTATGGATCTTTGGGGCACCACAATTCGCCTTTCAGGGTTTCCTCCATTGTTCAGGGCTGCCAGTCTGGCAGCTTGCTCTTCTTGAATAGTTTGTGCTGCTTGGATTTGTTCCCTAAGTTGGAGGACCTCATCCACGAACTGTCTTTGCTCCTCGGGAGTCATGTTTTGAAGTGGTGCTTCCGGTGGTTGCTCCATCTCTAACTGTTTCTCCTTGTTCTTTCCTTAGTTTTTGTTTCTCCTACAGGTAGCTTCAATTTTTGAATCGAATGCTTCAAGATTCTTCCCACGAGCTCTTGTGTTCATGCACCTGAAAAGAAAGCTAAAGGCAGGGAATAAGCCTCTGTGTCGATCGACACGGGTGATGCGGCTGTGTCGATCGACACCCTGGGTGTCGATCATAACAGAGCGCAAAACCTAAAAAAAATCACACACACGCACGCGAACATAAATAAAAACTCAATCCTGAAAATATCAAAACAATCCAATAACAAGATAAAATCTGACTATCCCCGGCAATGGCGCCAATTTGATAAATGCAGTAAAGCGGTTAAGCAAATAAATTTTTTACACCCTAAGGTGGTCGATCCCACAGGGACTGTGCAACGAAAAATCCAAAGTACTAGCCACGATTCTTAGAACATAGAAGTTTGAGGATTTTGGAAAAGGAATTTTGTTTGTGAATTTAAAGATGACAATGCAAGAAATTAAAGGGTTTTGAAAACAATAAAGGGAAACATAGATCCTAGGGCAGATAATCTAATCATTAACATGCAATATCAATCAACTCAACAATGGGGAAAACATAGATTTTTGTGGATTAAATTCCTTGGTTGGACAATTTAAATCCTAGATTATTAATTAGTGACTATCTCCTCTCGGTCTTAAGAACACCAAATTAATCAATCTCATAATTATCTAATTATTCCTGTGTTGGTTTCTTCCTTTTGAGACAAAAACAACATATTTAATTCTCTCTTCCTATTAACAATCTTCACCTCTCAGTCCTTCGATTAATTAACTATAAACCTAGATCTCAATTCACCTCTCGGTCCTTCTTTCAATCTAGATTATAAAATTAAATCAGAGAATTAATTCATGCTTAGAGAGATGATATCAATTAACATGCATTAGAAAAGAAATCATAACCCTAGAACCTGTTAGGGTTCTAGCCACAAAACATGACTAAAATTAAAGCAAACATATTATTAATTGACTTACAAATAAAATAGGAACCTTCAATGTCTTGAAAACTCCAAAGCTTAATTATTCTAAGTGCAATAATGCATAAAAGAAGTCTGAAATTCGTGCCCTAATGAGGAGTATTTATATAGGAGAAAGAAAAACCTAATTTGGGTATTGGGCTAACATAGCAAAAATTGCCAAAACAGGTGAAAATAGCCAAATTGGGCTTCTGTGTCGATCGATAGGCAGGTTGTCGATCGACACACATGCATGGTCAAAATCTGGGCTTCCTCCATGTCGAGCCTTCTTCTCTGTCCTCCCTGTTGATCGACAGGGAGCATCTCGATCGACAGGAACGCATGCTTCAAGCCTTCTTCTTCTGTCTTGCTCACGATCGACGTCCGACCTCTGTGTCGATTGACATGCACCACGTTGATCGACACAGAGGCTCTGCTTCGGGTTTTTGGCTTCGTCTTCCAACTTGGTCGACTTCCCGTGCATCAATCGAAGCAGCAACTCTGTGTACTTGGTTCTTTCACCATTTCATCTCTTTTTAACCCTAAATACCTGCAAAACTTACCACGAAGGGCGTAACATCCTCTAAAATAGTCTCATGCACATAAATAAGTAAAAACATAATAAAATGCACTTGAAAAAATGGAGAAAAATATAGATAAGTGAGTATAAATATGATCTTATCACTGTCTGACATCAGCGAATACAAGATCTCGTTCTTGATTGAGTCCAAACCCTAACGAAGGTTCAGGGGTTTGCACGGGTTGTCTGTTGCTTTGACTTGCCATGGTGGATAGCCTGAGTAATGTGCTAGTATATCCGCATCTTGGGTAACAGCAGTTCGTGTAGTACCGCCTGAGACTGGGTTTAGGTAACCATATCCGAGTAATAGGATGGGGACATTCCCGGAGGAGCTCAATGACATTCATCGTGCCAAAGTCCTGCAGGCTGATTAAGTTCAGGCACGAGTGATAAGGATTGAGTGGTACTACTCAGGAATAATAAGATATTAATTAATTGTAGTTAGTGTTGGAATTGTATACATAAAAGCATTATGATTGGTATATTAGGAAACATTATGTTTGATATACTGGTAATCATTAATGACTTGCAATAAACAACTCCTGTCTGAATTAACAATCATACGATGCGAACAAACACATCCAGTTATCTCGTCGATAGGGAGATCATACGGTGTGTAAGAGATCACAGAAGATCGTATAGATCGTTCGACCTAGCGAGATATAAACAGTTATCACAACTGAGACAGTTTCTGGTTTGGCTGTCGGTTTAGGCTGCGGCACACAAGTCCATAAGTGGTTTATCTTGACTGCTTTGTGTGACCGGTACATCTCAATGTATTGATAGGATCAACAGTGAGATGAACCATTCTACTTGACATATGAATGAGTAAAGATCTCGGTAACTTGGTCGGATCTAAAGTCTATTGAAAGCTGAGGGGCACACATGGGTTGACTATCACTTTGACTTGCTATGGTGGAGAGTATTACATGTACTCGTATATCTGCATCTTGGGTGATGGCAGTTTGTGTGGGGTTTCCTCAGGCTGGATTTAGATAACCATATCCGTTTCAGGATGGTGACATTCCCTGGGAAGCTCGCGAGGTTCGTTATGCTAAGTCCTGCAGGCTGAATCATTGATTCAAGCATAAGCGATAAGGGTTGAGTGGTACTACTCAGGAATAATAAGAGATTAATTAAATACAGCTAATTGTCATACGCTGAATTAATTAACGAATGTCTGAAACCTTAAATATGGGGATTAACCAAGTCAATGCAACCCGTTCCTAATAACGTGGTAATAAAGGGGTAGGTCAGCATTAATTCTCTGGTGGCATGAATTAATGTTTATTAATTAATTATGTTCTGGGTTGAACGTGGAATTAATTAATAGGAGGCCCACTTTATTATTTGCATTTGATCCCTGGTCTGGCCCAACACTGCTCAGAGCCCATAAGGGTTTATTAAAACCTAATAGCCCATTCTCAGATCTATATAAATAGATGAATTTCTCACTTGCCCACATAAGTTTGATTTTCAAATCAGAAACCCTAGAGAGATTGTGAGAGAGTGGGCGGCTGTAGATCCGGTAGCGTATCCTCACCAGATTTCTGGATCGAGAAAGGGAACAGATCAGAAGATCAGATCTGTAGGAACACAATCGTTTTGATCGATTCCAGATCCACATCTGCACCATCTTCATTGCCGTCATTGATCTAGATCTGTAGATCAGTCCTTGGAGTCTCAGGTATTCCTTTGAATCTACGAATTAAATTAAATAGGAGCATGCATAGGGCATTTACTGTTTGTCATGATATTTATTTTGATATCCATAAATCGAATCCGGAGTTGTAATAAATGGCGATTCATGTCGCCTATTGTTGACTCAGTTCCTATAGTTAGAGCTTGTCAGAGGCTCTGATTAATTAATGAATGTCCGGTAACCTTAAATATGGGGATTCTCAATTAATGCAGCCCGTTCTCATAACGTGGTAATAAAGGGGTGTCAATATTAATTCTGTGGTGAAAAAGAATTAATATTAATTAATTAATTGTGTCCTGGGTTGTGAACATGGGAATTAATTAATTTATAGGTCCACTTTATTATTTGCATTAGGTCCCAGGATTGACCTAATTAAATATGATGAATGGAGCCCAGTAGCCCATTAGGGGTAAAACCCTAGGTGTATAAATAGACCCCTCTCTCTCTGAAATCCTAGCCACCTTGATCATAATTCAAATCAGTCAAAACCCTAAGGAGAGAGAGAGTTGGGCAGCGCACCTTGTAGAGGGAGGAGAAGGATTTTTCGACTCTGGCCTACAACTACAGATTTGTGGAATCCTCACCAGTAACAGATCTGAACAGCATTGGGATATAGCCCTGAAGATCTAATCTGGAGAACAAATTTTCTTTCTTTCTCTTTTGTTTAATTAAATCTTGAAGTTAGAATCTATCTGATTTTTGTTTCTGCAGATTTAATTAATATCGCGTGGTTGATTCAAGGTTTTGGAATTCAAACGCGAAAGATTGGTACAGAATCTACAGAGTTCAGGTAAACTCTATTATCCACACATTAAATTCATAGGAGCATGCTAGATTTTTGTGAATTGTTGTTATGAGCAATAACCATAAATCGATCCGGTTCATTTGAATTTTGTGATTCGGTTCACGATAAATCCCTACAGTTTGGACCTTAGTTCTTATGCCTAAAGACAAAAATGTGATTGGAACTAAGTGGATCTTTAAAAGTAAAACTGATGAGAATGGAAATGTTGTTAGGAATAAATCTAGGCTAGTTGCTCAAGGGTATACTTAAGTAGAAGGTAATGATTTCGATGAAATATTCGCTCCTAGCTGTTGCTAGGTTAGAGTCAATACGGATCTTAATTGCTATTGCTTGTGCTTTTAACTTCTCCTTGTATCAGATGGATGTAAGATGTGTTTTTTTAAATGGTATTTTAAATGAGGAAGCTTATGTTGAACAACCGAAAGGTTTTGAGGATCCATCCAAACCCGATCATGTGTACAAATTGAAGAAGGCATTGTACGGACTAAAACAAGCGCATCGAGCATGGTATGCAAGGCTAACTGAATTTCTACTTGATCTGAAGTTCAGCAAAGGTAATGTGGATAAAACTCTCTTTGTTAAACATACAGGTAAGAACTTTTTAGTTGCTCAAGTTTATGTTGATGACATTGTGTTTGGGGCGACTGATGTTAGACTTATAGATGACTTTGTCACCAGGATGTCTGACACGTTTGAAATGAGTATGGTAGGAGAGTTAAACTATTTTTTAGGACTCCAGATTAAACAATCTCACGAAGGTGTCTTTATTTCTCAAAGTAAATATGCAGGTAATCTTGTGAAAAGATTTTGGTTTAGAGTCTGCAAAACACATGAAAACACCAATGGGTTCCAGCCTGATATACTTTTTAGTGTTGGTGTTTGTGCTAGATACCAGTCTGACCCCAAAGAATCTCACATGAAAGTTGTTAAGAGGATAATTCGATATATATCTGGAACTTCAAACATGGGAGTGTGGTATGCAAAAGATACTGGTACTAACATTACAGGTTATAGTGATGCTGATTAGGCAAATGATGTTGATGATTGAAAAAGTACAAGTGGGGGAAGTTTTCTGATTGGAGCAAATCTTGTATCTTGGACAAGTAAGAAACAAAATTGTATATCTCTTGAAGCCGAGTACATTGCTACAGCAAGTTGTTGCACACAATTGGTATGGATGAAACAAATGCTTGAAGATTACAATATGTTTTCTGAAACTTTAACACTGTTCTGTGACAATTTTTGTGCTATCGAGATTTCAAAAAATCTAGTCCAACATTCTAGAACTAAGCACATAGATATTCAACACCACTTTATTCGAGATTTAATGGAAAAAGATCTTATCTCACTTAAACACATTCCTACTAAAGATCAAATTGCAGACATTTTTACAAAGGCCCTTGACTTTGAGAGATTCTCTTATCTTAGAAAATCTCTTGGTATGTGTAAATCTCCTTAAATTCATATGAGTAGGATGTTGATCATTGTAAATATTGAGTCGATCAACATTCAGGTGTTTTTCAGTTTATTGTTTGATCACCAATATATTGACATGAGAAATACCGCAAGTGTACGGATCATATGTAGCAATTTGATGAGCACGAGTATCGTATCCACAGAGACTAAAAATATGATTCAAACCAAAGTACTAGTTCCATTTTACTCCTATTATCTAAGCAATCATTCATTTGGATTTGATTGTGATTAACTAAACAAGACTTAATTAATATAAACTTTAACTTAACTAAGATTTCTTTAATTGAGAAGAAACATGGGCTATTGAGTTGTGTGATGATATGAGAGATTCCAATCTTTATCAAGTTTGTGTAAATAATCAATTTTATTCCTAAACATGAAGGATGAGTTCTAAAGAACAATGAAGTCTTGGTGTAGAACAATCATGCACACAAACAATTGAGTAAGGTGGCTCATTTGAATGAAATTAAGTGATTAGTACTTGTTGAGGTTCGATTTGTTTGAGAAAATGGAGCCTATGGATTTGTACAGAAACGAAGGGATTGAGAAACATAGGGGATGAATAAAAATTGTAAAATTGATATGATCGTTCATAGAAAAATAACTAGGAAAAAATAATCTCCCCTCTCTTTACAAATTAGGTACCTATTTATAGGTTAAAAACCCTAACTACTTTACTAAAATCTAGGAACTAACTACTTCCCAAAAATTTAGGGATAAATATTTGACTTGATCTTCTTTGACTGGATCTTTATTTGGACCGGCTCTTGACCAAGTGGGCTGCTTAACCAAGTGGGTCGCCATATGGCCCATATCACATCCATTTTTAGGTCTCGATCAACTGAGCTGCAACGATCAATTCTGGATTCGGCTTTAATTTATTAATTAGGCCCAAATAATCTTGGGCACAACAATAGCCCCTTCGGCTTCATGAGGCTCTTGCTGAAGAACTCATGGAGTCAAATCGTTGGAATTTCATGACGAGTGCCCACCTCGGAGGGTAGGTCGTAGTTCCCAGATGTACGCCCTTCAGGCCTCCTTCAAGAGGAGCTTGGCATTTTAGGGATGCCTGTAAGCATGCCCTCAGCCGTGGGGACTGATCACTAATTTTTATAATGATTTTTTATAGAATAGTGACAAGTTAAAATTATCGATCCCACATAGATTGTAAAAGCGAACACCTCATATACTGAACCATTTGTTTTCGGTTTGTTGTCTAAGTAAATATAAATTTGAAAAGGTTTTGAAATTTAAAACTAATTTTGCAAGAAAATTAAATTAAAGCAGGGAAGTAAAATCGGGTTTTAAAAATACTAGAGAAAAGATCAGATCCCAGGGCAAGTTCATGTCAAGGATAGCATGCAAGGGAATTTCATCGATCAATTTAAAATAAAGATTTGGTGGAACATCAGGAAAATATTACAAATTCCAGGGTTTGAAAATTCATAAAGTAGATTATCAATTTCCTATATCCTTTCGGTCTCTAGAAAAATTGACAACTCCCAAAGAACATCAGATTTATTCCTATGGATTAAATTCCTCTTTTCAAACATAATAAAAATCCATATTATCAATTCTTAAATCCATTAATCAATTTTCACTTTTCAGTCTCAAATTAATTAATTGTGAAAACCTAATAAAATTGCCAATTTAATCAGATTAAGAAAAAGCACAAGAATTGATAAACCAATTAAAAATATTGATCGATTCAATCACCTAAACATGCATCCAAGACAATCGCATAAACCCTAGAATCTGAATAAGGATTTACCTACACATATTCATGTTAAACAGAAATATGGAAAGATAAAACCTGTAACACAACTTCATAGAGAAAACAAGCCTTGTAATTGCATCCAATCTTCAAAGGTTCGATCACAATCCTCACCAGAATTCGAAAAAAATTCAAGGGCAAGAAAAACTCTAGGGTTCTAGTCTCCAAAAGTGGCATAATAATGAAAATTCGCCTAATGTATACTAAGTTTAATTGTCCCAACATGGAAATAACTTAAAAGCATTAAATTCCTTCAGCACGACCCGAATTTCGATCGACACAATTCCTGTCGATCGAAATGGGCTCTTCGAAATCGGACACTTGAAGCTCTGTCGACTGGTTGTCTCAGACATCCCTGTCGATCGACATGATTTCTTCTTCTGTCGATCAGCTTGATTTTCAACGTGCTCTTCCTTTGCAACAAACCTCTGTTTCGATCGACACACTTTCTGTCGATCGAAACAGAGCCTTCGGCCAAAAACTCCAGATTCCAGACTTAGCCAATTTTTACTCCAAAAACCTGCATTTTCAAGCATAACACACAACTCAGGCATAAAAATACTACGATGCTCATAATTCAGAGTAAACACACTATTATCTAATCAAAACACCCTAAAAATCCATAGATAAGTGAACGAAACAGCACACTTATCAACTCCCCCAAACTTGAACTATTGATCGTCCTCGATCAAAACACCAAAAGAAACGTAAATTCATGCAAACAGAGATGTGCAATGCCTCACAAGATTCATCACAATCTAAGCACACCCTCATCCAAAAGACAATGCAATCAAAATCCAATCCAAATCATCAACTGTTTCGGGAAGAACCTCATAGATAGACAGAATTTTTAGCAATCGCTCATCACTCAAGTGTTCAGGACATGTGTTTCACTCAATTCAAAGTAATACAGTTTTCTTAACCATAATTTTGGCAAATTTCTCATCTCTCCACTGCTTAGAAAGTAAAACAACTCGGTGAATAAAAAAGGTCTTTAATTTGGTTGTAATGAGATTTTTCTAGAAGGTAGGTCGTTTTAGGTTGAGTGACTAGCACACTTATGATTTTTACAACTTTCCAACGGTCAACCCACATCACATCATTTTCTCAACCCCTCTTTTCTATACTTGTATTATATATTTTTTTTTCTAGAAATTCATCTTGCAAACAAGTCACCACCAAGATTTTTTTTCAACACTTTTCTTCCTCTTTTCTCTCTTCTTTTTTTTTTCCCTCAAGTTAGCTCATATCCATGAGCAATCATATTTTCAACAATTCACAGCTCAATATCAACTACCCTTCCTCCTTCTTCTCTTCTCTTTTTTTTTCCCAATTCAATTCAATTCAATCCACAACTGGCTGACTAGAACACTAATTAAATCAAAGAAAGACTTTTCAGGCTCAAAGTGGCTACAAGTGGTCATGTGTAGGGTTAGTGTTTGGGATACGGCTAAAAAAAAGAGATGCCTAAAATATTTTCACCAAGTCTTACATCAATACAGTCTCGAGGGAGAAATAAGCCAAATTCTAGAATCCAACTGCAACTCGATCACACATGAAGGAAAAATTCAGGCACAATTCTCACTTGGTTCATTTGTTCTTCCCTAACAGTTTCCAATCTGAATCAAATAAATCAAGCAAAATCCAAAATCAGAGAGCAACTTATTATGCGGTATTCTCCTATCATTGGTTACTCATCATGCAATCCTAATTGTCTCAATCTCAGTGTAGACCAATCATCAATCAAACAAGTTCATATCAAGAGAAGGAATAGTACATAATCTCAAGTTGCACTTAACGGATTCTGAACTAAAAACAGTACATGGGAAAATATCAAATACATCAGAACCAACTAACTAAAGCAAATACAACTGAAAGGAAATAAAGTACAGGGAAAATAACTGAAGTACAGGGAAATAAACTGAAATACACGGAAATCAAATGCAGTACATCAAATCAGAAATAAACAAGTACATAATAATGGATTCCATTCCCACAAGTCATCCTCCCCCCAAACTTATTCAGCACGAAGGGAAGAATAAGTTTGAAAGTCAGCTTGTAGGAAAGGAATCTAGACCTCACTCCTGCGGTGGTGGCTGATCTTTCGCTGCCCTCCTGTTCCTGCGGCCATAGCGCAGGGCGGCTCAAAATCAGCGAAGTGGTCCTCCATCCGGCGGGTCAGATCTGCCATGGCAAGATTGTGGGTGGCGTTGTAATCCTCCTGCTGCCTCCTGATGTCGGCAAGCAGTGCATCCTGCACCAACTGATGATCCCGGACCTGTCGAAGCTTGTTCGTCTAAAGACTTGATGTATATCCTCATTCGAGACTTCCATAGAGAGTAGTTAGTCCCATTACTCTCGAGAATGGGTGGTCGACAAGCAGGGCTTGAAAAACCTATCATAGTAAACTGCACTCAGGAACAAACAACTTAGTCCATCAAGAAGTAGGCTCTTGATGCCAATCGAAAGAATTTAGTGCCCGAGTTTACTATAACATCGAGGTGTCAAAGTTTTAAACCCTGCAGAATTCAATATGCCTGACTAACAGAGTAATGTTAAACAGAATGTCAGAGAAGTCAATGTTTGGCACATTCAAAGTTTAACATGCAGCGGAATTTTAACGCAGACACAAAGAATTAATTTTCACGAGTTTAGGGTTTCTAAACTCGCGAGAGCCTCACGGCAAAAAATAGATTTTACTATAATAATGAAGTTCACACAGCAAAATCGAAATAATAAATATCCAAACCTCTTCTCGGTTCACTCCCTCGAAGAAACTTGAATTTACGTAGAAGTAGAGACTACAACTATGAACAAACCGTATTTACGAACTAACGATTCAATCCTCAAAACTCCTCTACCGTTGGATTCACTCTCCGGAGGTAGGATCCTTCTTCGGCTTGAATGGATTCGCTAGTTGAACGAACGGGGAACGCTTGTTGAAACGTCGGAACGCCTTAATGAAGATCTTCTATGAATAATGTAGGTCGATCGCCTTCTCTTCGCACCACAGTAGTTGGAACGCCTTGAATAATATATCTCTATGAATAAGTTAGGTCGTCCAGTTTGAATCTTCTTCCCAACACCCTTTATATAGATGTAGATAAATGCATCCTCGTGTAGATATGCTTTGTCTCGTGTAGATATGGTTTGTTTCGTGCTTGATATGTATATCTGCATAAATATCTCAACTGCACACACTAGAGAAAGATATGTCAAAGATATGAAAAAGATATGTTAAAGATTTGAATTTATCTCTAAAGATTAGAAAGTAAATCTATTCAAATATATCCAAAATTCAAATCTAATCGTTCCTAAATCTTTATAAAGTATATATCTATCATAGAATAAACTGAATATACGAAAATAATTAAATACGAAAAAAATATGGAATGATAAGATTAACTCAGCAAAGTCTAACACGTAGATGTTAAACATTTATAGGTGTTAAACATAATCATTGACTCAGTCAATTCTAACACCACCAATGTTAAACATAGATGTGTTATACTTTGCATCTTCAATCTCCCCCTTAAGCTTATCATTCCTGTAAGCATTCCAATACAGCACTTGTTATATTCAGCACTTGTAATTCAGTATCCCCCTTAAGCTTAACTCTCGTAATATAGTCTTGTCCTGCACAATGAAATATTAGACTGCACCATAAAAGATAAAAGATTAAACTTTTCCACATATATAAAAACTAAATACTTCTCCCCCTGAATGATTGCAGGAAAGAAAAGCTTAAGATTTTATGAAAAGTCCTTAAATTTATTATAATTTATATTAATTTTATAAGCTTAATAAAAATATATAATATCTTTTTCTAATTATTTTTTAACTAAAATCTTATTATTAAAATTATTTATTTCATTACCATCATTTGTATTCTCATAAAAATTTTAATTTTTGTTCTTATTAATCGATTAGTATATATTGTATTATACTTAATTTTTATTTTCGTAATACTTAATTACTAAAATGAGTAACTGAGATGGTGAGGAAGATTTGATTCAATTTTCTAGTAATTTCTATTCGAAAAGTGCAATTTTCAATATTTTTGATGTAATATATCATAAATATTGAGTTTACACTTTGATTCGAGAAGGGGTCCTAATAAATTGCTTATATTTGAGTTTTCTAATATGAAGAGATGAATATTTAATGAGCGGTAACTATTTCATTGATCTTATAATTAAATGTAGTTTGTGAAGTACGAAAATGCGAATATGTAAGTTTGACACACGGTTGTCAAACTTACTCGCATTAACAGGTTAGTGTCAAACCTTATATGCTTACAACTTTGACTCTTCAATGTCAAAGTTCCGAATCTGTTTGTTACAACTAATTCCTACTTTTTAGGAAACTTATTCTTATCTGTTTATTGACGTTTTTACAGGTCCTATTTTATAGGTTTCGAATATATTATCTGTATTATGTATATATTATTAATTATATTATTTATACTATTATTTTAGGTAGTTATTTTAGTTCCTAAATAATAGGGAGCACCTCTACAACATTATTTACCCCCACGTGAGTTTGTGGGAGTTCATTCTAATTGTATGAACAGGTAAAAAACGTGGAAGGACGCACGATCCATTGCCAAGTAGTGGAAGAAGTGCTCGAGTGCTCCAAGTTCTATAAATAAAAGACGACGAAGACTAGAGAAGGCGGGGATTAGAGATTAGATACTTATTCATACGAGCTCTAGGCTGAATTGTCTCACTAATCATTCATCAAGCGCACGAAGACTACAATCGAGTTGTGGAATCCATCTCCGGAGAGTGAATCCTACGGTGGAGGAGCATATTGGGTTGTATCGTGTGATTTTGTGTTTGGTTGTTTTCGTAGTAATTTTTCTAAGGAGTGAACTTAGGAAAATTTCTATCTTGTTTAGTATTTTGTTCTTCACTTGTAAAAATCTAGTTTTGAAAGTGAAAACTATTTGTCGTGTGGCTCTCGAGGGTTTATTATTAATAAACCTTCGAACAATTAATTCCGCTGTGTCAAACTCTTTAAGCTTCCGCGTGTGTTTAAAATACTCTGTTTTGCGTGTGTCAAACTTTTGTGTTTTACTATCTTTGACACCATTGTGTTAAACTCGGGCACTTAATTATATCATAGTTCATCAATTAACATACTATATTCACATTCTATATATATATCAATTTATTTTTGTGGGATACAATAATATAGTTTAAAAACTAAGCAATATATCTGTCAAAAGACAATAGAATTAATAGAATCTTAAAATATTGGCATCAGCGTATTAGGTCAGTGAACACACTTAAGAAAAGAGCTTCGTGGAAATCTTGTTGAAATTGAATTCTTATGCTTTCTTCCTCTGCAACAAAATTAGGGTTTGCCAATAACAATTGCCCTGTTTCTTTATTTGCTCTGTAACTGGACCATACCAACATCTCCAACATCTCAGCGCGGATACAATTCAGTGATGGAGGCATCATTGTTGGATTCAACTAACTTACTCCAATCACCCGACTTCGACTCTGCTGTAAAATGATAAAACGCAGGCTCCGAGGGGTCCGGCAGACTGGCGGAGCTGTCGAGCATGAGAGCCACGGACGCCATTGTTGGCCTGTCCCCTGCATTTGCTTGCACGCACAGCAATCCAACGTGAACGCATCTCAATATATCGCTCATGGAACTCGATCCGTACTTCAGCAATGGATCTATCATATTCCATGGACTCCCTTCCCGCCAATTCTCCCATGCCTGTCAGATCAATATCATATCATATCATATTGGCTTCAAATTTGAAACCATGTTTTGTACTCACCGAGCTCAACAGATGCTTTGCATCCTCCACTGATCGGAAAAGATTGTTCCTCTCACCGCTGATGATTTCCAGGACTATCACTCCGAAGCTGAACACGTCCGACTTCACAGAAAACTGCCCGTACCTCCCGTATTCCGGTGCCATATATCCGCTGCAACCCACACAAGGTATAAGAGTTTTGTTGGTAACCACGATAAGCAATTTCCTTATTCTTGTTACTTACTATGTTCCAGCAATCTTGCTAGTATTTCCTTGAGTTTCGTCTTGCCCGAATAACCTTGCCAGCCCGAAGTCGGCGATCTTGGGGTTCATCTCTCTGTCCAAAAGCACATTGCTAGGCTTGAGATCACGATGGATGATCTTGAGTTGAGATTCTTCGTGCAGGTACACAAGTCCTCGAGCAATACCCGAAATGATTTTGAGGCGTTTCTCCCAATCCAGACATGCGCGCTTCGTCTTATCTGCTATCCAATTGAAGTGTTAAGTCAAGGTTATGCTCTATATATCTAGTGCAATTTCAGAGGAAAATGTTACCAAATATATAAAGGTCAAGGCTTCCGTTGTGAACGAATTCGTATGCCAGAAGCTTCTCTCCCTCTTCTACAGAGAAACCCAACAGTCTAACCAGATTCCTATGTTGAAGCTTGGCCAGTAATATGACCTCATTCTTGAACTCCATCTCACCTTGCTGCGAATTTGCAGACAATCTTTTCACAGCTATTTCATGGCCGTTTGGAAGTTTTCCCTGATACAATCACATCATTAATTCATCATCCATAGCTGTCCCTTTGAAATTTTCTTACATACTAGTGAAGTATATATACCTTGTAAACAGTCCCAAATCCACCCTGCCCCAGCTTATTCTCAACAGAAAAATCATCTGTTGCAGCTCTGATTGTGCTAACAGAGTGTTGTAGACACTCAACAGTGCTGATCTCTTCTCCAGCTGAACGTTTCATTAGGTGTATGAATTAAGTAACAAACAAGAACATAAATGTTCATACAAACACCAAGTACTTACTCTCAAGATTTTCATTGGGCTTCTGCTTCATTCTCCTTCTCAGGAAGATGCCTGTGATAACAGTTACTATCACGGCCAAAGTAACCGAAACAACAATAAGGACTATAGTTCGAGTTGAATTTCCATCTTCCTTTCCTGCAAGATAGATTCTTTTCATACTCAGATCAATACTGCGATGGATTCAAAGCAACAATAAGGACTAAAACGATGATTACCAGATGGTGATATGAAAGGAGACCTAGCAACAGGCACACTCGGAGGCGCCGGAGGTGGTGGAGGTAGAGGCACAGGCCCTATTTCCAGAAAACTTGCTTGGTTATAAAAGGGATAAGTCTCAAAACGAAGATTGCAGCTGGGAGTGATGACTCTGCCCCCAATCTTGTTATCACAGCATTTTGGTATATCCACTGCAGCAATCATCAAACAGCTGCTGCAATCCTCCGGCGACAAATCTGGACTGCACTGAACTAATGCAAAGATAGTTTGAGAATCAGGGGCACTCACATTCGCCGCCGCCACTTTCTTCAGAGAACCACCATCAGCCGCCTTGCTCCGAACATAGTCCATCAGCCTCTCCAGACTTTCCGTGAACTGGGTCGGACTGGTGGAGACCGCTACATTCCACCACCAATATCTGGGATCAGTCTCCTTTGTACCATATATGGTCTGGTCTGAATACCGCAGCATGCAGAGTTCGAGCCAATTAATCGCCTGCTTCTGATTGGGGCAAGATTTCAGAAGCTCAGCCGAAGCATTTTGGACGCACTGCAGGCAAGCGTCAGGCTGAATGTCTCCTCGACAAAGCACGGCGACGTTGACTCTATCCGGAATCTCCCCCACGGAGATGTTGTAGAAGCCGTTGGCATCGATGTTTGTAGGCAGAGAGGAGAGCGCGGCGTCGAGATTAGCTCTGTACCTGCTGTTATTCCCATTGTTTTGGCAAAAATATTGCCCCGAGGCTAAGATATTCGCATGAATCGCCAAAATTAAGCTCAAAAACATTGTCAGACGATCGTCTCTCATACTTGCTTAATTTTGAAGTTTACACTCTTAGATTAAGACGTTAATCTCTCTGTGTTTAAATAATAAGATCATCTTCTCCATCCCAAATCTTGTAATTATTAAAATCTTGAGTTGCTTTCCATGCAATCGGGACTCGCTGGCTGGTAGAATTTTAGTTTCATTACATGCTTTGTTCATACTCAATATGAAGAAGAAAACAAATTGCATTTATATTAACTACTTAATCCGTCATCAACAAATTAATTTGTTATGCTTGTGGGACCATGACTGTTGACTACTATGGCATTCAAAATAGTTTAAATAATGTAAATTCATTGGATCATGTTGTTGTATCCTAGCACCCGAAATATTTTTTAAAAAAAATATTCGCACCTTCCCTTTGTCTAATTTTCCATGATTGACGTGAAACCGTGGACTTGGAACTTGGTCGTTACTTTCTATGGTTTTTTTTATGTTGCGACAAGGAGAAGCGACATAATTATAGTCGCCATGTCCCATTACTGACCAATTCAACAAGAATATAGAATTAAATGCATTATTATATAATATACGTGGATAAGGGTGACAAAATCATGGTAATTATATTAGAGTGAAATTTAATAATACTCAATTTCACTATCTTATATTTCAAAAATACCCATTTTGTTAAATTCATTCAAGAAATACCCAATTGTATGTTTTTTACTTAAATACCCTTTTGTTTCAATTATAATTATTTTTATTTCTATTATTTCCATACATTTTAAATTCTAATTCTTAATCTAATTTCTTCTAATTGTTGATGTAATTCTTTGATGTTAGATTCTAATTTTTCTATATCAGAACTAAATTGTCTAATTTCCTGTATATTTTCTTTATCAATAAGTGTAAATTTTCTTACTAGACAGCTATAAGCAGTATGAGTTTCAAGATATTCTTTTCGTAATTTTTGTTGCATCAATTCATCAGTATAAGGAAGATATATGCCATCAATTTTTATAACGGTGGAACTAGGCATAATATTATATTTTATCATTTATTTATGTAACTACTGTTTTTAATTCTTGTATTTGTTTATTCAGTTGTGTTATTTGATTTTCTGAATGTAGTGTTTGTCTTTTTAGTAGTTTAGACCATTTATTTTGGCTTATATTACTTGTACTTGATCTTGCTTGTTCTATAATACTTTTTGAGATTGGTGTATTATTTTGAATTCTTTGAGATGAACTTCGTTAAATAAATTTTTGTAGACTATTATCTTTTTTTATTACAGTACTTGTAGTACTTAATAATTCATCTGTATATATTCTATCTCTATGTTGAAAAATTATACTTAAATTACTATTAGTTAATGCATAAGATACTTTGTAACTTACAGTAAATGGTATGTCTGCGGGTCTCATTAAATCTTTTTTAAGAAAATTACATCGGACTCCAATTGCATCATTAAAGGTTTGTGTTTGGAAAGGAATTCCATATTGTAATGCAACATTGAATTTAATGATGTCAAAACCTAGATTGTCATCTATTCCTCCGATAATTTTATCTTTTTCATCCAAAATTCTATTGTCAACAATTTGTAATTGTACAGGTGTGTCTATTGTTGTGTAATAAGTAGATTTTACTATTATTTGTATTATTCCAATATGTATGTATCCTAATTTCTTTTGATCTTTTTTAGGTATTTTTTCTATTTTTTCTTTTATTCTTTCTTTATTCATTATGTATGCTTGGAATTCATAATTTGCTTGATTCATGTATACTACTGATTCTCCACTCATTAATCCATAGTATACTATATTTTCTCGATTTAGTATGTTTGATATTCTTTATTAAAAGTTGGAATTTCTATACTTTCTTTGGAGTTAAGTGTAAATTCTCCCTTTTTTCGTACTTTATTTATTATTTTCTTATCGAATATTATATCAGACAAGTATTCTCCCATTGATTCTGCTCTTATTATTTCTTTTATATCTTCTTTATCATCTTGATCTTGCCTCGAGCTTTCTCCTTTTTCAAAATTATTCATAGTAATTGTTTAATATTTTCTTTATATAAATTTATACGTGGGATTTTAAATTTTTCACCTTGTATTTTTAGTATTAATTCTTTACTTTTTATTTTATAATTAAAGTTTTCTAAAAAATCTATTCCTAATATTATTTCTTTTTGTTCTTGTTTAGTTCTTCCATCGATTGGTATTTCTATTTTTATTGAAAGTGTTTTACTAAAAATAATATTAACAGATGTATATTTAGTGTTTCGTACTGGAGTTCCTTCGAGAGTAATATATGTTACTTCTGGATATAAATCATAAATTTCTGTTGCTAGATCTTCACTTATAAAACTTGTACAAGATCCTGTGTCTATTAATGCAACAACTAATTTTTTGTTTATACTTGTTAGTATATGATATTGATTATAATTATTATGATCTAATTTAACTTCTATGTTCTTCATATTATTTATTACTTTGTCGGGCCTGCTATATGCTGTCACAGCGATATAGGTTGCCACTTTGACATTTCATGCTTGATATGTTGAACTTTGTAAAAGAGTTGTGTGATTCCATACCTGAAATATTTCTTCTTCAAGATCTCAAGATCAATTCGGCAGGATAGCTTCTTTGTTGTAGCCTTCTTCAGATCCGCCAGAGATCATATGTAGAGAAAGAAACTTTTCATATATGAAGGATATGTTACAATAGAAGTGTGTGTCCTCTCCTAATGAGAGAGCCACCTTATTTATAGGCGACGAAAGGTCTGCCTTTTACATAATGGAGGGGTACCACTACACAGTACAAACTAATAATTTACATAGTAGAAGAAAAGAAAAATACAAAAATAGTGATGTCTTTTCACATCTTTTTCTCTTCTATTGTCTCAAAGTCTGCATCTCTGTCGGTGCTTGGTGTACATATGCTACATGCATGATCTCCAGGAAATTCTTCTATCAGTCTGATACATATTTCTTGCTTTATTTCTGGAGTGTATTCAAAATCAATTCCTTGTAAATCTCTTAGGAATTTTTCTATATATTTCTGGCTTTGAATATCTACTTCTTTCTCCCTTGCTTGCATGCTCCATATAATTACTGATTTTGAAATATAATTTGTTCGTGCTCGAATCTTGATTCCTCGTAGTAGTATCAAGACATAATTATTTAAAAATTGTTGCATAATATCTTCATGTTTTGCATCTCCAATGGTTGGGTAGTTTTGATTGCTTACTCCTATCTGGCATAATTGTATGGCGGGTTGTCTAACTTGTCCTTCTTGCTCTCCTTCATTGAAGAATAGTGGGTATGTTGAAAACATCTTTAGAAATCCTTCTCTTTGTTTTATCACTCCTGAATGATATTGTTGAATAGCTTTCTTCATGTAGTTTGGGAAGTATCGAAATATATCCATGCTTCTGAAGTAGATTGTACTTATGAGCCCGCTTTGGAACATCATATATGTCTTAATAGGATCTGCTTCTGGTAAAACAATTGCCTTGGGCCCCTGAAATATTCCTTCAATAGGGTATATGCTTGAGAGTTTGTCTGCTATTGTGTAATTAACCAATAAATTATATTCTTCATCAAAAATTGCTTTGGTTAGTTTTGTTAATTCTTCCCGTTCTTGTTCAGTAGGGATAGAATTTATTGTTAGTGGTTTGTTATTAGGGATTCGCCCTAAACTTACCATTCTTGTTTGAAGTGGTTGTCCTGGCATTGCTGCTTTTGCTGCATAGGTACTTCAGTACTCTGTTAGTGCATTTTTTGCTTCCTGTAGACTGGGGTACTTCTTGTAGATGATGCCGCTTTGGTTGTTGATGAAGATTGTTGCTTTGCTCCAATCATCATATATTCCTGTATTTAAGCCATTGAAAATAACATAGTATGCTTTAGCTCTTTCTTCTTCATCAAATTTTTCTTAGGATCGAGATCCACCAGTTGCCTGTGCCTATTCTTCTGTCTTTGATTTATCCTTGATTGTTGCTGCTGGAAGATCTTCGGTTGATTTGTCACTGGATGAGTTAAGCATTAATTCTATTGCCTGTGCTTCTTTATCTGCTTGGCTTGCTTCTTTTTGTAATTGTTGTGCTTGCAGACGAAGTTGTTTTGCTTTTTCTAATAATCTTTCTCTTTCTGCTTTCAGGATGGATCTTACTCCTTCCATTCCCTTGTTAATGTATCTGCTAGATTGTTTTCTTTGCCTGAAATGTGCAAAGATAAGAAATCGTATTGTTGAGCTTCAAGGCTCCATCTAAGCAATCGTTCTTTATTATACGATTCTTTTATCTTGTATTTTGTAAAGTCTTTTGTATAAGAACTGTCCGTTTGATATATAAATTTCTTTGGTTGTAAGTCCAATTTGAATTTTCGTAATGCTTTTATTAAAGCAAGTGTTTCTTTTTCATGGACCGTATAATTCTTCTCAGCTGGTTTAAATGTTCCTGATGCCCATTTCGTTAATAATATATTCTTAAATTGTTTTAAGAATATTTTTACTTTAGATGGTTTATTATTTGTGATAAATATTTTGAAATCATTATAAGCATCTGGAATTGCTTGAAGGACTGCTCCCCAAGTATCTTGACTTGCGTCAGTATTCAGAATGAGTAAATCATTTGGTTTTGGTAGATATAATTTTGGAAGGTTTTTACATAATTCTTTTAAAGCTTTTACAGCTTGTGTTGCATTAATTGTCCATTTCCATGGAATCTTTTCTGATATCATTTCTTGTAATAATGCTCGTTCTTTTGAAAGTTGTTTTATAAAACCTTTTTCACCAATGTAGTTTAAACATCCAAGAAATCGTTGTATTTGATTTCTATTTTCTAATTTATCTGGAAATTTATTAATTTTTTCTAATAAATGTTTTTGTGGTTCTAGTTGTCCCTTTTGTTACTAATTCTTGTATTAATTCTAATGCCTCTTTACATTCAAGACATTTTTCCTTTCCTGTTAATATTTCTTCATTATCTAATTCTCCTTGTTCTTTTAGGAAATTTATTAAATCTTGGTATTTATATTTTCCTATTTTTGTTTTTGTTTTCTTTATTTGATTTATTGAATCTAATAATTCTTTTTTATTTTCTTTAATTATTTCTATTAATGTTAATATTAAATTAGATACTTTTGAATTCCCTTCTGTCATACGGTTATTAGAATTATTAATTGTTGTTTTAATTCTTCTAATAAAACTTCTAATCGAAACATTTCATATATTTCATTTTCTACTCTATGAAATTCTATTAATTGTTTTGTAAGTTTTATAGTATCCTGAATTCTTAAAATTTGTTTTCTTAGTGTTATCATCTCAAAATTGCTTATTGTAGCAAAGTGGTGTGTCGTAACAATCTATTAGAATATTCTTGTGTGAATTCTTCAGCTAATTTTTCTTCTATTACTAGAAATTGTATATCTAATCTTATTTGTTATTTTTCTGCATCATCATTTGTAAAATATAGTTTTCTTGTGGCAGATAATATTGCCTTTTTAATTTCTACTTCCATTTCATGATATTTTATTAATTGTTCATATGATAAGGTTTCTTTAATTATCATTATGAATAGTAGTATTTGTATACATAGGTTGTTTCTTATTAGTATGAACAGGGCTCTGATACCAAAATTGTGTTGTCGGATAATTAAAATTAAAAATTGCAAAATTGTGTTGTCGGATAATTAAAATTAAAAATTGTGTCTTCAAATTGTGTTGTTGATAATTAATATTAAAAATTGTGTTATTGGTAATTAAAATTAAAAATTGTGTCATTGGAATAGGAGGGTAGTTTTGGAATTAAAATTTTAAAATCATTGAAAAGTCAAAGTTTGGGTATATTTGATATGTGTTTAATATTTTGGGTATATTTGTTATGTGTTTAGTGGTTTTGGGTATTTAAAATAATTAAGAGATTATATTATATGCTTAATTCATTGACCACTAAAAATGAATAAATGAATTGGATAGCCTAAATAAGCCCATTAAGCCCCAAAAAAAAAAAAAAAAAACAAGTTAGATTAAAAAAAATTTACTTTTTAACTCTTGCATTTCTTATCATTTAATGTTTTTGATTTTAACGTAGTTATGAGAGTAAACTCAAGCATAATAAATGAAATAAATGGCAAAATTTGAATAATTATGAAACTAAAGCAGAGGATCCAATTTGAAAATAATAAACACCAACAATAATGTCTGTATTTCCAGCAGCAATAAGTCCACCAATAACAAACTTTTGAAATGAAGAAGGAAGATGGCCGGACCTCAGCGCGGATATAACTCAGACACGGAGGAATCATGTTGCGGCGAGTGATCCATTACCCTGGAAGGCTTCTTTTGGCCGGAGTTTGTGGAAGTACTGTACTCAACATCGGAAGCAAAGCCGGAGTAAAACGCAGGGCGAGAAGGCACTGCTAAGGTTATGGAGAAGCTGCTGAGCATGA
>JAPKLW010003919.1:1935-33196 GCA_026898455.1 Plectranthus barbatus
CAAAAGACCGAGTTTGATGCACAACTCCTTGAATCTTGCTTCTGGCAGAGGTTTAGTGAAGATGTCAGCCAGTTGATCTTCAGTTCTGATGTAGTCCACGCTGACATCCTTCTTCTCGACATGATCACGTATGAAGTGATGTCGAATATCTATGTGCTTGGTTCTAGAATGATGAACCGGATTCTTCGTGATGCACATAGCGCTGTTGTTGTCGCAATAGATGGGAACACAGCCAGTGTCCACTTCATAATCCTCCAGTTGTTGCTTGATCCAGATAACTTGAGCACAGCAACTGGCAGCGGCAACATACTCAGCCTCAGTGGTAGAAGTAGCAACTGAGTGCTGCTTCTTGCTAAACCAGCTGATTAGCTTGTGTCCTAGAAACTGACACGTACCACTGGTACTCTTTCGGTCAATACGGCATCCAGCGAAGTCTGAATCGGAATATCCAATGAGTGTAAGCTCATCATTTCTGGGATACCATATTCCAAGAGATTCAGTCCCCTTCAGATATTTTACTATCCTCTTTGCAGCTTCCATGTGTGACCTTTTCGGATTGGCTTGAAATCTGGCACACACTCCGACTGAGTACGAGATGTCGGGTCTGCTGGCTGTGAGATAGAGAAGTGATCCAATGATTCCTCGGTAGATGGTAGGATCAACTGATTCACCTTGCTCATCAAGAAATATTTGACAACTGGTGCTCATAGGTATTCTGAGGGACTTAGTTTTCTCTGGGCAATACTTCTGAATTAACTCCTTGGTATACTTCCGCTGGCTGATAAAAATTCCATCAGCTGACTGCTGGACTTGGAGTCCGAGAAAGTATGTTAACTTGCCCATCATACTCATCTGAAATGATGTCTGCATCAGTTGAGAAAACTTCTCGCAGAGAGTTATATTCCTTGATCCGAATATGATGTCATCTACATAGATCTGCACCATTAGCATGTCACCACCATCCTTGAGAAGAAAGAGAGTCCTATCAATCTTCCCTTTCCGAAATCCATTGCTGGTGAGAAATTGTGACAGCGTTTCGTACCAAGCCCTGGGCGCCTGTTTCAATCCATACAGGGCTTTTCTCAGCTTGTACACCTTGGTGCCAATTTCAAAGCCTGGAGGTTGCTCGACATATACCTCCTCTTTTAGCTCGCCATTCAGGAAGGCGCTCTTCACGTCCATCTGAAATACCGTGAAGCCGTGATACGCTGCATACGCAAGGAATAGCCGTATCGCCTCCATTCTTGCAACTGGTGCGAAGGTCTCATCAAAGTCGATGCCTTCACACTGCCTGTAACCTTTGGCAACTAAACGAGCTTTGTTTCTGACCACGGTGCCATTCTCATCTCGCTTGTTCTTGAAAACCCACTTGGTGCCAATCACTGACTGATGTGATGGTCTCTCCACCAAGTCCCAAACGTCACTTATTGCGAGTGAATTCAGCAAGCTCTTCTTGCATGGCATTGATCCAATCGGCAGATTCGAGCGCCACTCCTATGGAAGTAGGTTCCATTTGAGAGATAAAACAACTCAGGAGCGCACTGCCATGGCGAGTCTGGACAGAACCTTCTGGATCACCGAGAATAGCATCGGATGGGTGATCCCTTAGCCATTTGGGAGGACCAGCGACTGCTGGTGCCGGCTGTGAAATAGGTTCATCTGTCCCGACGACTGGTGCTTCCACATTTTCACCAGTCGGAGCTGGAACTGCAACTGGTGGTTGACCTTCACCAGTTGGAACTGGAATTGCAACTGGTGGTTGACCTTCACCAGTTGGAACTTCTTCATCAGCTCCACTGTCTGACTGGCTTCCTGAACCTTCACCAACGTTGTCAGTATCAGCTGGTACCTCCACTCCAGCTGGTTCATCGTTGTCTTCTGGCTCAAAGATTCCAGTCGGAATTCCCCCTTGATTTTTGCTAGATCCACTCAGGGAGATTGAGTGTAAGGTCTCAGCAAGGTCATTTGCATCACCGACCCTCCCGGTTTGCTGATGGGCAACCGAGGGAACTGGTTGTGAAGATGATCCAGTCATAGGTCTAGTCAAACCAGTTGGTTGAGCATCGGAAGAATTCCTGCCCAACTGGTCGCTGACATCCTCGACCTCAGGAACATCTTCAGCCAGTTGGCGTAAGGTCCTGCGCACTAAAGTAGTTTCATCAAAAACAACATTGCATGTTATTTCCACAAGCTGGGTAGTCTTGTTAAATACTCTATAGCCCTTGTGAGAGGGATGTCCATATCCGACAAACACACCCTCATCAGCTTTAGGCGAGAAAGCATTTAACTTCGACTTCCCATTATTATGGATATAACATGGTGAACCGAATGCACGAAGATGAGCTATAGAAGGCTTACGACCAAAATACACTTCGTAGGGAGTTTTCTGGAGTCTGTCGTTGATCCCGCTTCTATTCTGAGTGTAGCAGGCAGTCACCAACGCTTCTCCCCAGAAACTCTGTCCCAAGCCGGACTCAGCCAGCATGGACTGGACCGCTTCTTTCAGCGTCCTGTTCCTACGTTCTGCCAGTCCATTCTGCTGCGGTTGCCTTGGAGTAGATCTCTCATGTTTGATCCCGGCCTCCGCGCAAAAATCCATCAGCAGACTGTTGCAGAATTCAGTCCCATTGTCTGATCGAATTCGCTTCACCACAGCTTCTCTCTGTTTCTGAGCTTGGATGATCAACTCTGGAAGAATGATCTTCACCTCATCCTTGGTTCTGAGAAGCTTTACCCAGGTGTAGCGCGAGTAGTCATCGACTACCACCAGCGAATATCGTCTTCCTCCAATCGTTTGCGGTGTTACTGGTCCAAACAGGTCCATGTGTAACAACTCGAGTACCTGACTGGTACTGGGGCAGACTGGCGACTGGTTCTTGAAGGACTTCTTAGTTTGTTTGCCTTGCTGGCAAGCTTTGCAAATTCCTTCCTTCTTGAACCCGCCCTTGGGAAGACCATCTACAAGATCATGCTTGGTTAGATAATTAATAGTTTTGAAATTTAGATGACTTAACCTTTTGTGCCACAGCCAGTTAGTTTCCATGGAACTGGTGGCTACAAAGCATGTATCAGTCTTCCCGCTTTGCCAGTCAACAACATAGAGACCTCCTTTCCTGACACCTTTCAGCTTGGTCTCGCCAGACTCTTCATTCTTGATCTGGCACCCTGATTTGTCAAACACAATGGTATAACCATTGTCGCACAGCTGACTGATGCTCAGGAGGTTGTGCTTCAGATTGGTGACAAGGGATACATTCACAATTCTGACATCATCCTTCTCGATGCAGCCATTGCTAATAACTCTGCCCTTGGAGTTATCACCAAAAATAACTGGTGGTCCTCTGACCTTGGTGAGCTCAGAAAATAGGAACTCCTCACCAGTCATATGAGCCGAGCAACCACTATCTATGATCCACTCGCTCGATCTCTGAAGCTGTGTTGCATGATCCTGTTCCTGCAAGAAAATGAAATTATTTAGGTCCCCGATCATCAGCGGGTCCTGCAGGGTTAGATCTCTGGATCATTCCTTTTGGAATCCAGACTTGAGTAATCTTCAGCTCGGTGTTACCCTTGCTGACATCACTTATGGCCTTTCCCTTCCTTTTAAAATAATGCATTGATTTGTTTTTGGAAGGTGTGGTTGTGTGTGTGGTTCCTCTGGAAGTATTCTTCCTCCGAGGGTGTCGGAAATTTCTTTCCGACCGCTTGTGTTGCCTTGGTGGTCTCTGGAATTGTGGACCACGATGAATAGCCTTCCCAGCCCTTGAGAAAAGGTTTTGATTGGGCTCAGGCCTCCGATAGGTGTTCCTCCTATCGGGAAATATCCTTCTCTCAGTATTCCGCTGAGATTTGGATCCCTTGTAAGCATGCTGGAAACTGGCATACTTGTAAGGTTGGGCGTGGAATCTCTGGACAGCTGGTGCTGGCTGTCGGATTCCACTGGCAGCTGACGCTGACTTCCTTGCCTTATAATATTTCAGCTTAGTCTGTGTCTTCGGGTATGCTGGCGTCCTGTCAGCAGAGGATCTTGCCAGTTGAGGATTTTGTCTTGATGACTCACCTATGTATCTGGGCTTATGGTTCCTATGCTGATCAGCCACACGGGACTGACTGGCATTACCAGCTGGTGCTGATGCATTTGCCAGTTTTCCCTTACCCTTTTGAGCTGTGAGTTCGGGTTGGTTTATGCTCAAATCCTTTGTAAATCCCAACCCGGACTTATCAGAAGGCTTTCTCCAATGACTTAGAGCTGCTTCCAAGTCTTTTGAGCCTTTATTTAGAAAATTTATTCTATTTTCTTGCTCCAGAACGAGATTGTGAAAATTATCTCGCTCAGTTTTTGTAAGTTGAAAATTTTGGAGCAACTCAAAGTGAGTCTTTTTCAAAGTGGCTAGCTCTTCACTGACTGACCTCGATTTTTCAATCTCCTTGGTCAAAATAGAAACTTGATCTTTCAGCGAAGCATTTTCGCCAGCCAAGACATTCTTTATTTCATAAAATTTTAAAAATTCTTTTTGAAGAATGTCTATTGTGACGGCTTCTGAGTCGGAGCAACGTGACTCAGAATCGTCTAAACTGATAGAAGGCATGATATGCATTGGGGAAGCTGATGATTGTACCTGATCATCAGCTGCAAGTGCCTCTTCACTGTCAGCACTTCCTTCAGCTGACTCTTCGCCAAAGGCTGCCATGAGTGCCAGTAGAGCTTCCTCTTCTGACTCTTCGTCTGACTCATACTCCCCATCATCATGGTCGGGTATGTCAGGCACTTCAGTCCTGGTCAGCATAGCCTTGGCAACGGCCTTGGAGGCGCGCTCTTCAAAGAGCTTCTTTAGCCTTTCCCGCTCATTTTTGTCCACCTGTGGACATTCAAACTTTAAATGATCAGGGGATTGGCACTGGTAGCAAGCACGAGGAGCTCTCTTGACGAATTTTCCGTCAGTTGAGCTCAGAGATACTCCCTGCTTTGACTTGGCTTTCTCCAGAAGGACAGCCAGTCGTTTCATCTGCTGCTCAAGGTCAGCGATAGAGCCCTCGCTGTCTTTTGAGTTAGATCCCGATGTAGTTGGGATCTCTTTCTGCTGGTTGTGCTGGGCAGCAGGTCTGTCAGCATGGAAGGGCTTCTTGTGCTTCCATTTGAAGTCCTTCTTGACGAAGTAAGCTTCGTCTTGAGCTTTGATGCTGGGGGATCCCATGTTCCTGATGGCCTCATTCTTGTTTACCATCTGGATATCCCACTCGTGTGCCTGCAACTGAGCAAATAACTCCTTGGGAGTCATCTGGGATAAGTCCTTCTCCTTGAGAGCTGTCGTCTTCACGAACCAGTCCTCCTTGGGCATCTTGGACAGGATCTTGGCATTAAGATCTTCATTTGAGTACTTCCTGTCCAGGGACTTTAGCTCGCTGACGATGGCGTTGAATCTCGCCTCCATCTCCTTGATGGTTTCTCCAGGCAGCATCTGGAAGGACTCATACTTGTCCACCGCAACCTGCAATTTGTTGCGTTTCATTTGATCAGTTTCTTGACATAGACTATCAAGATAATCCCATACTCCCTTGGCATTGTCAAACTGGAGGGCTTCCTCCATCAGCGACTCTGGAAGAGAAGCCAGGATCAACTCGTGAGCAATGGAATCCAACTGATTCCGCTTCCTGTCCTCGGCGTTCCATTCGCCTTGAGGCTTTGGGATCACAGCAGCTGGACGATCTCCTAGCTGGTGCTGTATCATGGTGATCTCGATTGGCCCTTTCTCCAGCACATCTTTCATTTCCGGATGGATGCTCTTCAGAGAAATGAGCAACCTCTTTCGCCATGTATCATGCTTCACCGTCTTGTAGTCGAGTAGCTTCGGATTATTCATCTTGATGTACCTGAGCTAATCAAACAGACAAACAAATAGAGCGCAAGGAAACGCGGATCACGGTCCTAAGCGACTCAGATACGAACGGTCTATAAGAACCGTCCGCTCTGATACCACTTGTTGGTCCCGGATTATCAGGGTATAACTTAGCAGCGGAAAATGTGGTTAATCGTTTCTTGCACTCTGCTGGTTACTCAGCTGACTGGGACCTTGTCAGCTGGTAAGTCAACTTGCACTCTGCGTACTCAGCTGACTGGCGACTGGCTCGTCAGCTGGTAGCTCAAGACTTAGAATATGTTTAGCCTTGTTTGCACAGTTATATCAGTTTTCAGATATACACCAGCACTTGGGTGCTGGGTTTTAAATCAGTATGAAATGCAGAAAGCTGATAAAAGACAAAGGATTTATAGTGGTTCGATCAACTGATCTACGTCCACTCTCCAGTCGTAGCACTGGAAATTTCACTAAGAGTAATCGGGTACAAGCGTCCTACGATCTATCTCTAGCTGGTGAATGCCTCGTCCACCAGTTCACTAGATCAACCGCTCCCGGCCTTGTCCTTCTTCAACTCTGATCAGCTGGTGGAGTGCGAGCACGTCACTTCAACCTCCACAGCTTCACTGGGTGTTTAGTTCTCCCAAGAACGTATCTTCTCAATACGGCAAAAGCCCGTAATAACTCAAGTGCTGGCTGGCACAAGAGCTGCTGTGAACTTCCTCGGAAGAGAAAGAACACCAAAGAGATCTGTAACTTACAAGCTGGAAGCTTGAAGTCTCGTGTTTGATAAATCAACACACGGATAGCCTTTAGAAAGGCCTCGAAAGTGTTCTGCTTCTACTTGCTTGAGCGTAATAAAGTTTCAGTCTTTCGGTAGGTGAAGAGTATTGAATGTTGGTGGATCCCAGGTATTTATAGCCGAGGGATCCCATTCAAATTTTCTAGCCGTTTGGACACATCCGGAAAAGGTCTCTGTCCTCGCATGTCCTTCAGAAGGCGGCAGGTAGGAATTTCCGGAAAGCGCCATGCTTTTGTCCACTTTATCTGACATTGATCTCTTTATGTCAGAACGGCACTATTTGTCAGTACGAGGAATCGGAACTGGTGTCTTGAACTGATAGACTTTAAGGTATCCTCCCTTAAAGTCATACTTTGTCAGTTTATTCCTCAGACGAATCTTCTTTTTGTCTCTAAGACTCTGGGAGAGAGAATCTGGAATTCTGCTGGTAACATCCGACTGGTAGATCATTCTGGTGATCTTGTGCTGGCAGTCTCTGCTGGTGACTTGCGCTGGCACAATCTAAGTCTACCAATATGTTTGATGTTAACTCTTGGAATCTCCCATGACTGGTGGCTTCACCGCTGGTGAATAGTGTCAGTGAGAACACGTATTCTGCTGGTAAGGTTTGTCAGCCGCCTGCTGATGAAAACCTTCCCAACTGGTGAACAGTAGCCAGTCGTGAGCTCTTTCTCATGCTGATGAACAGTGTCAGCACGAGTCTTGTCAGTCGCTTGCTGGTGAGACTTCTCTCAACTGGTAAGTACATCTCATGCTGGTGAACAGTAGCCAGCATGAGTCTTGATCAGCTGCGACTTACAACTCAAAAGACCTAAACAGGACTTTACATTTGAGAACTAGAGCTATCTAGAGACAACTGACGCTGGTAGGACTTAGGATTTGATCCACCAAAACACCAAAACTAGAATCTAAACAAGTAGCTACTGGGGAAAGGAAACTTAGCCAAATTTCCCAACACTTATGAAGAGGCAGTGCAAGACAAGGATGTTGCCAAATGGCGTGTTGCCATGGATTCTGAAATTGAATCCATAACTGCTATGGAAGTATACCAGAAAACTGATTTGCCGGATGGCTTTAGGGCCATAGGGTGCAAATGGGTATACAAAAGAAAGAAAGGGGCGGATGGAAAGATCACGGCTTTTAAAGCCAGGCTGGTGGCAAAGGGTTATAGTCAGAAAGAGGGCATTTACTATGACGAAACCTTTTCACCCGTAGCCATGCTCAAATCCATCCGGATAATCCTTGCCATAGCTGCGCATATGGACCTCGAGATCTGGCAGATGGATGTCAAAACTGTTTTTCTAAACGGTTACCTTGAAGAAGGTAGGGACATCTATATGCAGCAACCCGAGGGTTACATAAGCAAGGGCGAAGAACATCTTGTCTGGAAGCTTAGGAAGTCCTTGTATGGACTTAAGCAAGCTTCAAGGTCGAGAAACTTACATTTCAACGATGTGATTAAATCCTATGGATTTGCACAGTTGGAAAATGAAAGTTGTGTTTACCGGCTTTGTGTCAGTGGGAGCGTGGTCTTCCTTGCACTATACGTTGATGACATACTCCTATTTGGAAACAACGAGGGAGTGATGTCCGAAATCAAAGTTTGGTTGTCCGAACAGTTCCAAATGAAGGATCTGGGAGAAGCTGGCTACATTCTTGGGATTAAGGTCTTACGAGATCGTAAGAGAAGAATGTTGAGCTTATCCCAGGCATCCTATGTGGATACTCTGATAGCCCGGTTCAGCAAGCAACTCGCCAAGAAAGGCTTGCTACCTTTCAGGCATGGCGTTCGTCTTTCTAGTGGGCAGTGTCCTCAGACACAGCGGGAGAAAGACGAGATAAGTCTTGTATTATACGCTTCAGCTGTGGGTAGTCTCATGTATGCGATGCTGTGTACCAGGCCAGATATCTGTTGTGTCGTTGGCATGGTAGCAAGATATCAGTCTAACCCTGGACAGACGCACTGGACTGCTGTAAAGCACATCCTCAAGTATTTGAAAAGAACTAGGAATTTCTGCCTAGTTTATCAAAGTGAGGATTTGTGCCCTGTGGGTTTATACAGACTCGGATTTCCAAGGGGACCAGGATGAGAAGAAATCGACCTCAGGATATGTGTTTACCCTGGGAGGTGGAGTTGTATCTTGGAGGAGCTCAAAGCAGAAATGCATTGCTGACTCCACCATGGAGGCGGAATATGTCGCCACCTCCGACGCCTCGAAAGAGGGGGTGTGGCTCCGGAACTACCTTTTAGAGTTGGGCGTGATCCTGAGTTTGCCGAGGAGCATCACAATTTATTGTGATAACTCTGGTGCAGTGGCAAACTCAAAGGAACCGCGGTCTCACAGGGCAAGCAAACACATAGAGAGAAAGTACCATATCATACGAGAAATCGTATCGAGGGGCGATGTGCTGATTAATAAGATTGACACTGCTGACAATCTTGCTGATCCGTTTACAAAGAGCTTGCTGCAGAAAGTTTACGAAAGACATATTCGTGAACTGGGTCTGAGGTGGATGCCGACCACTGACAGTGGTTAAAGTGACAGCAGACTAGATAGACAGACTGTATACTCTGTAATAGCTTAGTTATGCTTTGAGTATAAGTGGAAGATTGATGGGTTTTGTATACTGAAAGCATTTATTACAATGAGTATACAACGGTTTATTTCTCCTATCTGTTAACAATCGTGCATGTATGAACAATGGTATCCTCTTGTCTCACCGATAGGGACGATCATACGGCGTGTTGTAGATCGCAGAAGACAGTATGATCACTTGACCTAGTGAGACATAAACCTGATCACAGCCGAGACATCATATGAGGATACGTCTGTCCGGATGGCTGCGGTATTGTCGGAATAAGTAGTCTGTCTTGGTTACTTTACATGCTGGTACGCAGAGGTGGCGTATTGATGGACCGCAGTGAGATGTATTCGTATGTCTGACATTAGCGAATACAAGATCTCGTTATATTGATTGAGTCCAAACCCTAACGAAGGTTCAGGGGTTTGCACGGGTTGACTGTTGCTTTGACTTGCCATGGTGAAGAGCCTAAGTAACGTGCTCGTATATCCGCATCTTGGGTAACTGCAGTTCGTGTAGTACCGCCTGAGACTGGGTTTAGGTAACCATATCCGAGTAATAGGATGGGGACATTCCCTGAGGAGCTCAATAACATTCATCGTGCCAAAGTCCTGCAGGCTGATTAAGTTCAGGCACGAGTGATAAGGTTTGAGTGGTACTACTCAGGAATTATAAGATATTAATTAATTGTAGTTAGAGATTGTCAGAGGCTTCGATTAATGAATGGATATTCGGTAACCTTAAATATGGGGATTCTCAATTAATGCAGCCCGTTCTCATAACGCGGTAATAAAGGGGTAGGTCAGTATTAATTCTGTGGTGAAAAAGAATTAATATTAATTAATTAATTGTGTCCTGGGTTGTGGACATGGGAATTAATTAATTATAGGCCCACTTTATTATTTGCTTTAGGTCCCAGGACTGGCCCAATTAAATATGCTGAATTGAGCCCAAAATGGCCCATTAGGGTTTACAACCCTAGGTCTATAAATAGACAGCTCTCTCTCATAAGTTGTAACACAGTTGAAACAGACTAAACCTAGAGAGAGAGAGGGGCGCCATTTTTGGTAGAGAAAGGAGGGGAATTTCGATTTTGGTCCTGCTCAAAATACAGATCTACGGAGTCCTCACCAGTAGTAGAACTGAACAGCATTGGGACACTGCCCTGAAGATCTAATCTGGAGAACAGATTTCTCTTTTCTTATCTCTTTGTTTTTCGATTTTATTTAAGAAATTAGGGTCCTAATTTCTGATTCCGCATATAAAATTGAATCGTGTGGTTGAATTGGAATTTGGAATTCAAACGCAAAAGATCGGTTCAGACTCGACGGAGTTACGGTAAACCCTAAATCCACAAATCTATGTATTAAATTCATAGGAGCATGCTAGGGTTTTGTGAATTTTAATTATGTGCAATAACCATAAATCGATCCGGTTCAAATTGGTTTTGGTGATTCGGTTCACGGGAAAACCCTACAATTGGTATCAGAGCAAGGTTTCTGATTTATGGCTTTGTTGTTCATAATTAAATTCGATATGCATGTATGAATTTATTATTTTGTGGATGTTTGGTTTTTGTTCCTCGTGGCAACCCGTTGATTCAGCCCGAGGTGGTTTATCCGTGTAGGGCTGAATTGTTTTTGTAAAATCACGAGAAAATCTGTGATAAGTGTAGATTTAAAAAATTGTAATAGAATAGTTTTCAGTAATTTTTCAAACTTTATAATTGGACGGGTCGAGGACGAAGAACGAAGACGGAGCCGACGGAGGGCCAACGGAGACGACGGCGGACGACGGCACACGGCGCAGTGCAGGCGTGCGGCCGGGGCGAGCGGCGCGTGCGGGTGCGGCACGGCAGCGGCAGCGCGCGGGGCTCGCGCGCGCATGCACTTTGCGTGATAAGCTCATTATTTTACTCGCTTATCTATATTATTTTCTACTATTTTATGTAGTTTTATTGAGTTTATATATATATTCTATGCATGAGTCTATATTAGGTGGTATTATGCGCATTTTGGTTTTTTTGCAGGGTTTTAGGCCTAAGTTCACGAGAAATCCGTTCCGGAAGCAGTGATGTTTAAGAGTAGCAGTAAAGATTTCTTCCACAAGAGGAATTCGAGCTATTGGCACATGGCAATGGATGATGCTTTGAGTTAGCTCTCCAACGCAACTGGAATCGGGTCAATCGGAGTTCGGAGGAGGAAGTTATGGCCAAAACCGTGAGACCGCGTAGAAGGGGCGAGAAGCTGCGTCGACAGACGCCAATTGGCATTGATCGACGCCGACCAAGAAGCCACGTCGATCGACGTGGATCAGCCACGATCGGCGCGAGGCTGTCTGCTGGAGCGGAAATTCGAGGAAAAATGGATTTATTCATATCTTTAGCCCTAGATTTGATAGGATACACATCCACCCCTATAAATAGCTTATTAAATTTGATTTTTCAGTATGCATTATCATAGTATTCAGTTTTTAGAGTTTGAAGACTTGGGAAACACGAAACCCTTTTATTTTCTTGTAATTTCTTTACTTTGATGCAATTTAATATGTTTTCTTTTGGATTTCTATCTGCGATGAGTGGCTAGAAACCCTAGCGGGTTCTAGGGGTTGATATTATTATGGATGCATGTTAGGATTAATTAATTAGGTTCATGATTCCTGTGTTTATTTTCTAATTCTAGATTAATTCAAGTACCGAGAGGTGATGACTAATTTAGATGTCTAGCTATTGATAGAAGGACCGAGAGGTGAATATTAATAGTGGGAATAGGAATGCATGATACAATCTACGCTATCCAAACAGATGTACTAGACTGTAGGAATTGAACTGATTTGCTTATCAGATTGACTAATTTGGTGTACTTTGAGACCGAGCGGAGATAGTCACTAGTTAGTAATCCAGGTTATATTTGCCAAACAAGGAAATATAGCATTGTTGCAGTATTCCACCTGTTAAATTAATTGATTCCTACATGTCATCCATAATATGAATTCTTCCCTAGAATCTGTGTTCCTTTAAATTTGCTTTCAAAACTACTTTAATTTTCTGCATTGTTTTCTTTACTTTCATAAAACCCTGATTTTGGATCTCTCAAACAATGAATCTTAGGATCATAGCTAGTATATAGGATAGTTTCCCCACACAATTCCCCTGGATCGATAACCTTAGGGTTTACAAATTTATTTGCCGCTGTTATTATAATTAATCTGTTAGAAATAGCAGTTATCAAATTGGCGCCGTTGACGGGGAGTTGCTAGATTTTATCTTGTTACTAGTTCGTTCTGGGATTTGCTGGATTGAGTTTTAATTTTTCTGTACGTGTGCGTGTGTGAGTTTTCGAGTCTGTGTCCCGTGTCGATCGATGCCATCTAGCGTCGATCGACATCGATCATATTTGTTGCGTCGATCGACGGACCCTAGCCTCGATCGACGCCAATCACTCTTTTGTGTCAATCGACGTGAATCCACGTCGATCGACGCTGAACTGATATTTACCTATTTCCTGTTCAGGTGCATGAACACGCTAGCCAAAGGAAAAACACTCGAAGCCTTTGTCCCTGAAATTGAAGCAACCTGCAGGAAAATCAAAAAGAAAGGAAAAGAAAAACAACGAGAGATGGCTGAGAATCTTGAAGCACCTCTGCAAAATATGACTCCCGAGGAGCAGAGGCAATTTGTGAATGAAGTACATCAGCTGAGAGCACAACTACAAGCAGCCCAGGCTACTCTGGCGGAGCAAGCTGCAAGACTGGCTGAGTTGAACGATAGGCAAGTTGTGATCCCGCAAAGGTCCATCTTGGATCGATTTCTTCCACAGCAAGCGGAGGCCGGATTCAGAGTTGGCATTGATGCCAACAACTTCGAGCTGCGCACAAGCCTTATTCAGATGGTGCAGCAAAACCAGTTTGGGGGAAGAGCTGTAGAAGACCCATATACCCACCTCAACCAATTCATTGAGGTGTGTAACACTGTGAAGAAGAACGGTCTTGGTTTGCTGGACTGGATAAGACTGTTCTCGTTCTCACTCAGAGACGAGGCACGGTCTTGGTTTGCTGGACTGGATAAGAGTCAGATCGGGACATGGGAGGAGCTTCGAGCAGAGTTCCTTACCAACTACTTCCCACCGAGCCTGCTGCTGAAGAGGAAAGCTGCCATTACTACTTTCAAGCAGATGTATGACGAGTCACTTTACGAGGCCTGGAAGAGATACAAAGAGCTCCTACGACTCTGTCCTGGACATGGCATCGATCTGGAGATGCAAGTGTGTCATTTTTATGAGGGACTGAACCCTCACATGAAGGAGCTGGTTGATGCATCTGCCGGAGGAATACTGATGAAGAAGAGTGGTGCAGAGAGTATGAGGTTGCTGGCTGATATGGCGCTGAATAGCCACCAATGGCCAACTGATAGGCAGCTACCAGTCAAAGCAGTCGAGACAAAGCCAGAATTCGACGTGGTCGCTGAGGTGAAAAAGCTCCGGGAGGAGATTGAAAAATTGGGCACATCACAAGTTGCAGCTGTTGCAGAGCCAAGCATGGCCATAGTACCCGTAGAGGCTGACTACATCAACAGGGGTGCAAGCAGTTCGTCTGGAACTGCCGGTACGGAGATGAACTACGTTGGCGGTGGTTATCACAATAACTACCGAGGCAATCAAGGGTATCAGTACAACCATGGGCGACCTCACCCTGGTTTTTCCTATGCAAACCCTTCTGCTGCAGAACACCCTCCGCCTGGTTTTGATGCAGGTACTGGAGGAGAGATCGTGGAAAGGAAGAAATTTGTGCTAGAGGAGACGCTCGAGAAATTCATCAAGAGCTCGGATAACCGGTTTGGGAAAGTAGAAACCGAGGTGAAGAGAATGGCCAACCACATGCAGCTGATGACGAAACATCTTCAGATGATGGACACACAATTGAGCCAGATCGCCACCACACTCGGCAACCAACACAAGCCTGGACAGCTTCCGAGCACAACGGAGGTGAACCCCAAGGCCCAAAAAGACTGCAAAGCTGTTACTTTGAGGTCTGGGACGAGCTACAAGGGTCCCGAGATGGCTGTAGACGATTCTGGAGATGAAAAGGAGCAAAAATGCACAGGAGATTAATCCATGTCGATCGACGGACCTGCCACGTCGATCGACGCAGAAAAAAAAAGCCCGTCGATCGATGCCACACTACGTCGGTCGACGCCGAAGTCTGTCCCAGGCACAAAGTTGAAGCAGTCTGAAGATCAGCTCCCTCCTTTGCCATTCCCACAGAGGTTCGCAAAGCAGAAAGAGGACGAGAAGTTCTCCAGATTTGTGGAGAACATGAAGAAGGTTAGCATCAACATCCCGCTGATCGATGCACTGAAGGAAATCCCGGGGTACATGAAGTACCTCCGGAAATTGATGAGTGAAAAGAAACAGTTCGTGGAGAACGAGACGGTGAAGATCCACGAGCAGTGCAGCCTGCTACTTCAAAAGCAGGTGCCCATCAAGAGAAGCGATCCTGGATGCTTCTCTATTCCGGTTGAGATTGGGGGACACACATTCGAGAGAGTACTATGTGATACTGGGGCCAGTATCAACTTGATGTCGTACTCCATCTACAAGCGTCTCAACATCGGAGAGATGAGGCCCACGACGATCACCCTGCAGATGGCGGACCGGTCTGTGTCCCGCCCGAAAGGTATACTAGAAGATGTGCTCATTCGTGTGGGCCATCTCATTTTTCCTGCAGATTTTGTGGTGCACGAGATGAAGGAGGACGAGAACATGCCCATGATCTTGGGGCGTGAGTTTCTCGACACTAGCGCTGCTCTTATTGACTGTCGAGGCGGCGAGATCACACTCCGAGCAAATGACGAGAGGATCACCTTTGTGATCGACAAGAACAAGAAGAAGGCGGAGTGCAATCGAATCTCCACTACTGAAGAAGAGGATGAGTCTGAAGAAGATGAAGTAGCTGCCATTGAGTGGGAGCGAGGAAACGATAGGGTAGCAGTGTCAACTGCGCCACCTTTTTCTGAGCTCACCACCATTATCAAAGACCGGAAAGTCTACATGGTGGATGCCAAAGGTTGGCGAGTCTGGACCCGACCTCCTTGGCAGTGATTTGAGGTATCGTCGAGCTGCGACGTTAAATCAAGCACTTGTTGGGAGGTAACCCAACATTTTCCGTATTTTCTTTTCAATTTTCGTTTTTTTTTAATTTCGAATTTTTGCTTTTATTTCTTTGCTAACAGTTGTTTTGTAGTATTGAAAAAAAAATTTGGAGATCAGCTCGATGTCGATTGACGCAGCCTGGCGTCGATCGACGCCGAGCAGTCCGGCGTGATACACTTGATCCAAGGAGAGGGATCGACAAGAAGGCTTCAAGTCAATCGACGCGAAGTGCCAACAGCCACTATTTCACACCGCACAATGTTTGAAGAATCCGGGGGATAAAAAGTTGAGGTCTGAGATCAATTACCAGGTATCGTTCCCTCTTTTGTCTGATTTTCAAACTTATTCCACTCTTCGAGTTGGAAATAAGTTTGGGGGGATGTGGACAAGAGATGGAACATTCTATCTTTTATTTATTCTGCTTTCCGTCTTTAATTTTTGCCTTAAATTTAAAAATTTTATTTTGTGGGAAATTTTTTTGAGTTTTGAAATAACCCGAATGAGATTGTGAGATTAGAATTGATTGAGGGTTGAGTTGAATTGATTGTGATTGTGGTTAGATGCCTATGAATGTAGAATACCGCATGATAGGATTGATTTGACACTTGTGCTTGCATGCTGATTGAGCTGATTTGAAATTGACTGCGGAAGAAAATTTTTGAACCCTTGTGTGAGAATTTTGAGCCTTTATTTCGTTTGATGTGAGATTCACATGTGTATTTTTATTTCTCTAGAACTTGCCTATTTTCTGTGTTGAGACTGCATAGTGTGCACAAGTTTAGGAAATGATCTTAGGCCATCTTTGATAGCCCAATTCCCTAAACACTGTCCCTTCACATTGAATTTTCCCTAGTTAGCCACTTTTGAGCCTATACAAAATTTTTCTTTCCTTTTCTATGAGATTAAGAAGAAGTATTGGTTTCGCTCATGTCTTGAGTTGTGGTATGTGGGTGGAATGATTGTGATATGGAGATAAGAAAATATAAATTAGTGGTGAAAAGATGTGTGAAAAAGAAGCTCAAAGAAATAATTAGAATTCTCATAAGCTCTCTGAAAAGAAAAGAATACAAAATTATGTAAAGAGCATAAGAGATTCAAAATGAGCTAGAAAAAAAAAAAAAGAGGTTGTGTATTTGTTGATATATTTGAGGAGAAGGGTGAATGAACTTAGATGGTGGTTTGGATTGATTGAGGAAGTAAAAACTTGATTGATTTTAGTCACTTGGCCATATTTTCCTACCTCTCACAAAAGCCTACATTACAACCTTATGAAAGTCCTTTTTGATTCTAGACTTGTGTGCACATTCTGGCAGTGGAGATATTAGAAAATTTGCAAGCCTATGGTAGAAATTTCTTCATACATGTTTTTGAGTGCTTTCATCTATACCTTAAACACTTGAGAGTTTAGTGATACACTTCCTGTGAGTTCTTCCACTGTTGATGAATTTTCTGTCTCTTTCAAGTTGCTTGTGTGTAGTGGATTTTTTACCCTTAACTGTGATGAATCTTGTGAGGCATTGCACTTTAATCGCATGATCTTTCGAATTCTGTCTTGCCTATTGATTGAGGACAATCAAACGTTCAAGTTTGGGGGGTTTGATAAGCTCATTATTTTACTCGCTTATCTATATTATTTTCTACTATTTTATGTAGTTTTATTGAGTTTATATATATATTCTATTCATGAGTCTATATTAGGTGGTATTATGCGCATTTTGGTGTTTTTGCAGGGTTTTAGGCCTAAGTTCACGAGAAATCCGTTTCGGAAGCAGTGACGTGTAAGAGTAGTAGTGAAGATTTCTTCAACAAGAGGAATTCGAGCTATTGGCACATGGCAATGGATGATGCTTTGAGTTAGCTCTCCAACGCAACTGGAATCGGGTCAATCGGAGTTCGGAGGAGGAAGTTATGGCCAAAACCGTGAGACCGCGCAGAAGGGGCGAGAAGCTGCATCGACAGACGCCAATTGGCATCGATCGACGCCGACCAAGAAGCCACGTCGATCGACGTGGATCAGCCACGATCGACGCGAGGCTGTCTTCTGGAGCAGAAATTCGAGGAAAAACGGATTTATTCATATCTTTAGCCCTAGATTTGATAGGATACACATCCACCCCTATAAATAGCTTATTAAATTCGAATTTTCAGTATGCATTATCATAGTATTCAGTTTTTAGAGTTTGAAGACTTGGGAAACACGAAACCCTTTTATTTTCTTGTAAGTTCTTTACTTTTATGCAATTTAATATGTTTTCTTTTGGATTTCTATCTGCGATGAGTGGCTAGAAACCCTAGCGGGTTCTAGGGGTTGATATTATTATGGATGCATGTTAGGATTAATTAATTAGGTTCATGATTCATGTGTTTATTTTCTAATTCTAGATTAATTCAAGGACCGAGAGGTGACGATTAATTTAGATGTCTAGCTATTGATAGTAGGACCGAGAGGTGAATATTAATAGTGGGAATAGGAATGCATGATACAATCTACACTATCCAAACAGATGTACTAGACTGTAGGAATTGAACTGATTTGCTTATCAGATTGACTAATTTGGTGTACTTTGAGACCGAGCGGAGATAGTCACTAGTTAGTAATCCAGGTTATATTTGCCCAACAAGGAAATATAGCATTGTTGCAGTATTCCACCTGTTAAATTAATTGATTCCTACATGTCATCCATAATATGAATTCTTCCCTAGAATCTGTGTTCCTTTAAATTTGCTTTCAAAACTACTTTAATTTTCTGCATTGTTTTCTTTACTTTTATAAAACCCTGATTTTGGATCTCTCAAACAATGAATCTTAGGATCATAGCTAGTATATAGGATAGTTTCCCCACACAATTCCCCTGGATCGATAACCTTAGGGTTTACAAATTTATTTGCCGTTGTTATTATAATTAATCTGTTAGAAATAGCAGTGATCACAGCGCTGGGCGCGGCGCTGGCCGGTGGCCAGCCTGGCGGTGGCGGTGGCTGCGGCTGTCGTCGTCTGCTGCTGTCCCGTCACGGTGGCTCGTATTTTGGTGGTTTGCACAATCCTGTGTAAACCCTAGGGTTTGCATTAGGGTTAGGGCAAATCATCAGATCACAAAGGCCTAAAAATCCAGAATATTTGGTGTGTCCAGATTTGAAGGCCCTTGAAGATTTGGAAGATTTGAAAAGATTTGGATTTATCCAAATTAATTCAAAATTCAAATTGTAATAGATAGAATTTAATTTTTCTATTTTTGGGGCCACGAGGAATTTTTGTTTGCCTTAATTGTCCTCGTATGATATGTGATTTATTTATGTGCGCAATTAAGCATGTGTAGATAATAGGAAAAGCATGTTTTATCGCTTTTATTATTTACAACTTTTCAAGCATGCTTATGTGATTAATTTCTTTTGTTGGATTATATTTTGGGAATTTTTGGGCTTGTTTAATTACATGCAAAAAATTTGGAAAATATAATAACAAGGAAATTATGTGTTCGCATAAAGAAACCATTTAAAAGAAAAATACTAAGCAGATTTTTTAATTAAAATCAATAGACCTCCACAAAGCGGTCCTAGGCTGTAAGTGTATCTCTCGTTCTAGTAAACGTCTACGAGTGTAGCTTGCTAGTTCCTAGAGGTGCATGGGTATGGTTGTTGGGATTTCTAGACAAACAATTTAAATCATGTGAATAGCTGCGAAGCCTGTCAAAGGTTCGAAGTCACCATACAAAACCACGTAGAACCACTCCACGCAACTATCCCCGTATGGCCTTTTATGGCATGAGGAATGGATATTGTGGGTAAACTCCCAAAGGGGGCTGGGCAGAAAGAGTACCTGCTCGTGGCTACGAATTATTTTACAAAATGGGTAGAAGCGGAAGCGTTTTGCAACGTCCGAGAACCAGAAGTAATTAGGTTCCTCTGGACAAATATATTATGCCGGTTTGGAATACCAAAAGAAATAAGGACGGATAATGGAACTCAATTCACTGGGAGAAGAGTCCAAGAGTTTTGTGACCGTTACGGAATAAAGTTAGTCTTCTCGACACCCCAATACCCGGAGACAAATGGCCAAGCAGAGTCGACTAATATGACTATAATTGCTACAATGAAGAAACGGTTGCATGCACTCAAAACTGGATGGGTTGACGAACTCCCGAGGGTACTCTGGTCATATCAAACTACTCCGCGAACTGCGACTGGAAGCACCCCCTTCGCACTAGCCTACGGGGAAGAGGCGGTGATCCCAGTCGAGATAAAGGCAGGGAATTTGTGGGTTGAATTATGTGATGAAGTTCGTAATAACGACAAGTTGCTTAAGAATCTAGAGTTGATTGATGAGCGAAGGGATCAAGCCTTACTAATGATGGCGCATAGCAGGTCGCAGGTCGAAAGGATTTATAATTGAAAGCTGAGACTTCAAACTTTCCAGGAAGGGGATTGGGTGCTGAGAAAGGTATTTCAGAACACTAAAGACAAGAGTGCGGGAAAACTTGCCCCAGTCTGGGAAGGACCTTACAAGGTAACCAGGGCGGAAGGACGAGGCGAATACCATCTGGAAGATTACGACAGAAGAGAAATTGTTAATAGTTGGAACATCAGGCACTTAAAGAAATACTACTTTTAACTATTATCCCCTTTCTGATTTTTATTTTAAAATACATTAACTGACTTGATCGTCGGAGGGGTGGTGCTTCGGCACCGCCCAAGTTCTTTGCAGAGCGAGCATGGTAAAGGATAAAGCTTACTCAGCGCAGATCGACCTTGGTGCAAGTCCATTGAATTAGATAAGCTTATGATATTTTCTCTCAGTCATTTCTTATTTCTTTTTATTCTTAGAATCTATACTAACTTGAGCGTCGGAGGGGCGATGCTACGGCATCACCACTCTAACTTTGCGCATTCGTGCAGGGTAAGCCAAAAAATACAGAGGCATATATCTAACATGTAAAGAGAAAGAAAAGATGCATATACCAAATAAGTCTGTAAAAGCGAATGATTGTTCGAAAGTAAAGGCAAAAGCGTAAAATTTAAATTGTTCGATGCATGATGGCAAAAATAGAGAAAGAGTTAGGCATCCTGCGATGGGTGGTTTCCAGAGGTCTGGTTGAGCTGCTGCTGAGGGTCACCGGAGGTCTGGTTGAGCTGCTGCTGAGGGCCGCCGGAGGTCTGGTCGAGCTGCTGCTGAGGGCCGCTGAAAGATTGATTGAGTTGTCTTGGTTCGGCACCTCTTGTTCGACCTGCTCTTCCGCATCCAGAATACTTGGGTTGAGGTCAGGAAATCGAGAAGATATCCTTCCCCTGATCTCATGTTCGACCTGCTCGGCGAGAGTCTGTAAGTACGGCACAAAAGTTTTAAATGTACGAAATGAAATGAAAGGAATAGATAAATATAGGTAAAGCGGTTACCTCGTAAGTCTCGGCGAAGTAAGGAGTCTGGATGATGGATTCGAAGTCAAGACCGTCTCCGAATTTGAGGCGTTCGATCTCATCATGACAGCTCTTCAACTCGGCCCTGTGACTCTCTTCTTTGGTTTTGAGCTGCTCATGCATGGCTTTAAGCTGATTTCCCCTCTTTTGGAGGTCGCCAGAGAGCAGTGCAATGTCAGCTTCATATTTCTTTTTCAAGCTCTCCAATTCCTGCTGGTTCGCCTTCAACTCCGCATCGGCGTTATCAGCCCTCACAGCAAACAAAGCAGCGTTGCCCTCGGTTTCATCCAATTTTTCCTCTAGGTCCCCGATCTTCTTCTTTGAGGCCTCGACCTCACCGCAAAGTTGGAGAATCTCCTCGATGCATTTGTCTTCGAATGCCTTAATCTCACAGTGAATTCGGTCAAACTCCACCGCATCCTGCGAAGAACGAATTGCAGTGAGCAAAGAAGGGAGTACGAAGAACATAGTAGAAACTTTACCTCCAGTTGGCGTTGCTCGTAGCGGGTTAGCCGGTTGAAGAGTGCTCCCGCTGAAGGATCGGGAGTAGGAGGATTCAGTAGCAGTTTACGGGCGTGGACCAAGAATGAGTCCACCCTTGAGTTAGCTGGAGCGGTCTGGGGCTTGGTGACCGCCTTCTCCTGGATCTCCTTAGGATCCAGGTCCCGGTCAGATGTGCGGCGATGGCGGTCTGAACTCCCATTCTCCTTATCCTTTTTACGATCAGACTCCTTGAGAGAGCTGGAGTCCAATTGGTGAGTAATTTGGTTATCCTTGGGGAGTTCGGTAGGCTTAACCGGAGGAGGAGGAGTCGTCAGAGGATGTTGGCTTGACGAGGGAGCAAGTCTCTTGGGAGAATTCTCCTCCCGATGTTTAGTCTCTAGCTCCTCGCACGCTCTTTTCTTCTCGCGAAGAGCTTGGGCAACCTGCTCGACTGAGGGACCGTGACCCTTCATGTTCTCTGGAAGATCGTTGATGTGGCCGTTGTGATCTAGAAAGTGGTGGGTAGTTACGAACTGACCAAGTTGGAGTTTGGGCCACTCACGGTCGCTGATGCTAACATCGTAGGCTCGGTCGATTCGTGCCTGTTCTGCGTCAGTAAGTACGGTCCTCTCGCGCACTACAAAGTAAAATATAACATCCTTAGTACGCAAGCATAATCAATAAAACAGGATATTTAGTACTAAGAACCACTTATTGGTGTCCCTCCATGGCTGAGGAACTTGGGGTTTGAAGGGTCGAGTTTGAGGAAGAAAAAGGAATTCCACCAGTTCGGGGAGTTCGTTGGAGGTTTTTGTACTAGGGGAGATCGACCCAAAGTCCATCGGGTAAAGTAGGAGTAATGTTTATCCCTGCACTGGTTCATCCTTTACATGTAGTGCCATTCGCGAACTGTTGGCAGACCTAGTCCCAGATCCATCCATGCTAGGAAGACTCCTACGAGATGGCACCAGCTGTTCGGTGCTAACTGGAAGGGAGAAATGTTGTATGATGCGAGGACCTCGCTGAAAAAAGGATGGATCGGGAGACCGTCTCCATTCTCCATAGCCGCTATGTAGAAGGCTGCGAACCCCGTCGACGGATCGAAGCATCGACGGTTCGCCTTAGGGTGAATGTACACGGCTCCAAGGCATGGGACAGTATCAGCAAGGGCCAGCATTTTCTCCCTAGTAATGGAGGAGGTGGCTCCAAGAACCCTATGGGATGACCAGCTTACCGGAAGGGTCCATCGACCTACGATTTGAGGTACGAGAGGAGCGGATGCAAGTTCAGAGGATCCACTAGCTCCATTACATCGGCTTGGCGGCCCAATCTGCTGGTTTCACCGGTGCCTGATGCCCTCTCAAGGCGGCGGAATGCCTCAGCAATGGGTATGTCGTCCTCTGAACTGAAAGAGGACGAAGTTTCTTCTGAAGAGTCGTCAATGATTTTCTTTTTCCCCGAAGATTTTGGGGCTTCTGGTTCTTGAAAAAGTAGGTCCTAGTTGGGCTCGGTGGTATTTGAGATAGTAGAATCTTTTTCGGGAGAAGGGTGAAAGGCGGTGTAGGAATGCAGTTTTCAGAATCGTGATCCATGGAGTTTTTTTAGTTCACGAATCAACGCCAAAGCAAGAAAGGGGCTAAAACCTAAGACAGACGATCGGAAGGGATCAGATTCAAATGACCAAAATCGGGTGTTTCGAAAACCCAGAAAACCCTATGCTAATCTCGGCGCAGAAAGCAAACAAATAGGAAGAAGCGAAATTGCGAGAATGAAGGATTAATTATAAAAGCAAGTTACGATTCTGTTACCTTAATTCTGACGGTCTGGCGGATTTTCTTAGAAATTGAAGACGAAGAGTTGAATCGATGCTGGAGAAATCGGGACGTTGGTGGAAAAGTCGATTAATTGCAAGTGAAGGTGACGAGTCCCGAGAAGATATTAAAAGGGGGTGACCGTCTAAATTCCAGCAATTAACCCCATAAATTGTAAAAATTACACAATTACCGCGACTGACTGGCGGGAAAATTTGAAACGTTTCGATCTCTTGAACTCAAAACACCATCCGAACTCTACAAAGTTTGACATTACATGGTACACTACTCATTCGTTTCAGCGAATCTACTAACTAAAACCAAATGGCTAAAATCAAGGCAGAACCCGAACTGTCTAACTTGCGCGCTATGGATTCGGGCCCATAGCCGCCGGCATTCGTCACGACTTTACGGAGGAGTAAGAATCAGAGGAGTCACCCTCAGAGGAACTGACTCCTCGAGCCGAGAGGATGTCATCATAAGGTGTCCCACACATATCCTGAACTCTCATGAGGAGTTCGAAGAGCCGTTCATCTGGGAATTAAGCTCCACGCATACTCGACTTACCAAGCATCTTTTGAAGAAGCTTACTAAGCCGAGGGGGCTATTGTTAGGGTCAAAATATGAAGGCCCAAATTTAGAAGCCTAACAGTATGACCCAGAAGTATTATCCAACGGGTAAAATAGGTCCAATAATTAAGCCCATAATCAAGAGGCCCGAACCCATTCTAATGAAGCAGCTCGAATGAGCTCGACATAAGTAGTACGACAAGGGAGAGAGTTCGATACGATCCAAAAGTACATGCAGATCGAAATTGATGAATGTGCGTGATTAAAGTAAGCGGATCTTCCGGAAACTAAAATAAAGGCGCGTTCGAAGGGATTAAAATTGACAATAACTGCGAGCGGAAATCTAGGTAATAAATGTAGAACCGTTATTCATAGCTCTATATATGTTTCGAGAAAGACATATTCGGGGGCTGATCAGAAAAACTTGCAGAAAAGGGCACTAGATCACTATTCAAGCTCGACCTGAGAAAATAGTCAAGATAGCAGCTCGAAGCAGTTCGAAACATCTGAATTTGTGTTTTACATTCCTATTCTATATACCGTATAAAGTCTCTAGAATCTGTCATTTTTGTCATTATATGGTTACCCCATATCCATATGTTATATGAGGCCTAATCTCAGCCCTTAGATTAAGATTTGAACGCTTGAGATTTAACTTCAAACTTAAAAAAATTTTGTGCATTGTCCTGTGTATTCTACTACATTATGGGTAAAATTGTAATTATAGCTAAAGGATTTCAAATTTCAAAAGAAAATCGTAACCCTCTTCCCTCGAAAATAGGAACGAAATTAGGAAACTTCATTTACTCCGCATTGAATTTTTACCTTCCACAGCACCAACAACCGCGATTCCACCACCGATTGCTTCCACTTCCGATCGCAGTAAAAAGTTGTCGGAAAAAATAGGTAAATTCCGGCGACAAACACGAGCCAACGTTCATAGTGCAACATTCTTAGTTTTATACTGCATTAACCTATGTTCTCGCCGTGCAAAATTTTGAAATCGCGATTATTTTCTGGTAGCGAACTTCCGAGTACGATCTCGGTAAAAAAACTCTTGAAATCTATGTTAATCGATCGTTTTTCACTATTTTTTAAAGTTTTGCCGATATTGTACTCCTTATTTCTACCGATATTGTACAAGTGATGAATAATTTTTTTGGAGTTGTCGTCTTCAACTTTGAGATCAATAACAGGTATTCTTACTTGTGATAGATGATGAAAAACCATCCCCATCTACATTTAATGCATGAAATTTTGATTTTCTTCTTGTAATATTTTTATGTTTTTATAGCATATTAGGTTTGTGATTACTGTTTTTAAACTACCATAATTGTTATAGTATTTATGGATATAAAGAATAATGAAGAAGTATATTTTGTTTATTTGATTCTAGGCATGAAGAAGAAGCGAGCACACAAAGAAAGGGAGACACAAGGTATAGTTGTACTTATATTTAGTTGATGTAGTATGTATAGTGTTAAATTATATGCATTATCTATGCTTTTCATAGTACATTATGTTTGTATTGATTGTATATTTATTATCATGAATATTAGACTTCTATGTTACTTATCATGTTGCATTACTTGTGAATTTTACATTACATTGTTTGTCAACAGTGCAGTATACTATGTATGTCTGTTTTTATATTTACTTTTTGTATCATGTATAGTTTTAGAATTAGTACATTCTCCATGATTTTTATAATCCATAATAATGTATAATTATAATCCATAGTATATTAGGTTTGTGGTTATTGTTTTTAAGCTACCATAATTGTTATAGTGTTTATGGATATAAAGAATAATGAAGAAGTATATTTTGTTTATTTGATTCTAGGCAGGAAGAAGAAGCGAGTACACAAAGAAACGGAGACACAAGGTATAGCTGTACTTATATTTAGTTGATTTAGTATGTATAGTGTTAAATTATATGCATTATCTATGCTTTTTATAGTACATTATGTTTGTATTTATTGTATATTTATTAACACAAATAATAGACTTATGTGACTCTCTATGATGTTACATTACTTGTGAATTTTTCATTACATTGTTTGTCAACAGTGCGGTGAATTGTCAATACATTGGCTAGGATCTGAACAGTACATCATCTATAGTTGTACTTATATTTAGTTGATGTAGTATGTATAGTGTTAAATTATATGCATTATCTATGCCTTTTATAGTACATTATGTTTGTATTGATTGTATGTTTATTAACATGAATATTAGACATCAGTGGCTACTTATGATGTTACATTACTTGTGAATTTTACATTACATTGTTTGTCTACGGTGCAATACATTATCTATGCCTGTTTTTTATATTTACTTGTTGTAGCATGTATAGTTTTAGAATTAGTACATTCTCCATGATTTTTATAATCCATAATAACATATAATATTATATTTTTAAATTTTCAGCAGATAAAGAACAAGAAAATGAACCTCCACATGAAAATGTGAGCAATGAAGAAGTGAGCAATGAAGAAACGGAAACACAAGGTACTCTATTTTCCTTTTTTATTTACAGTATACTCAAGTGTTACACATGTTATAATAGTTGCATTAAGTTTATATTTTATTGAATTGTTAGGTTAGTTGTATCTCTGTTCTGTTAGATTTTTATTATTTTTGATTTTTATTGTACATTATGATTGCATACATTGTATGTTTATGTACACGAATATTAGACTTCTGTGATAATGGTCATAATAAATTAGTTGTGAATTGTCATTACATTGGCTAGGATCTGAACAGTACATCATCTATAGTTGTACTTATATTAAGTTGATGTAGTATGTATAGTGTTAAATTATATGCATTATCTATGCCTTTTATAATACATTATGTTTGTATTGATTGTATGTTTATTAACATGAATATTAGACATCTGTGGCTACTTATGATGTTACATTACTTGTGAATTTTACATTACATTGTTTGTCTACGGTGCAGTACATTATCTATGCCTGTTTTTTATATTTACTTGTTGTAGCATGTATAGTTTTAGAATTAGTACATTCTCCATGATTTTTATAATCCATAATAACGTATAATATTATATTTTTAAATTTTCAGCAGATAAAGAACAAGAAAATGAACCTCCACATAAAGATGTGAGCAATGAAGAAACGGAGAAACAAGGTACTCTATTTTCCTTTTTTATTTACAGTATACTCAAGTGTTACACATGTTATAATAGTTGCATTAAGTTTATATTTTATTGAATTGTTAGGTTAGTTGTATCTCTGTTCTGTTAGATTTTTATTATTTTTGATTTTTATTGTACATTATGATTGCATACATTGTATGTTTATGTACACGAATATTAGACTTCTGTGATAATGGTCATAATAAATTAGTTGTGAATTGTCATTACATTGGCTAGGATCTGAACAGTACATCATCTATAGTTGTACTTATATTAAGTTGATGTAGTATGTATAGTGTTAAATTATATGCATTATCTATGCCTTTTATAATACATTATGTTTGTATTGATTGTATGTTTATTAACATGAATATTAGACATCTGTGGCTACTTATGATGTTACATTACTTGTGAATTTTACATTACATTGTTTGTCTACGGTGCAGTACATTATCTATGCCTGTTTTTTATATTTACTTGTTGTAGCATGTATAGTTTTAGAATTAGTACATTCTCCATGATTTTTATAATCCATAATAACGTATAATATTATATTTTTAAATTTTCAGCAGATAAAGAACAAGAAAATGAACCTCCACATAAAGATGTGAGCAATGAAGAAACGGAGAAACAAGGTACTCTATTTTCCTTTTTTATTTACAGTATACTCAAGTGTTACACATGTTATAATAGTTGCATTAAGTTTATATTTTATTGGATTGTTAGGTTAGTTGTATCTCTGTTCTGTTAGATTTTTATTATTTTTTATTTTTATTGTACATTATGATTGCATACATTGTATGTTTATTTACACGAATATTAGACTTCTGTGATAATGGTCATAATAAATCAGTTGTGAATTGTCATTACATTGGCTAGGATCTGAACAATACATCATCTATAGTTGTACTTATATTTAGTTGATGTAGTATGTATATTGTTAAATTATATGCATTATCTATGTCTATGTAACACCCCGTGTATTATTAATTATGTACAATGATTCGAGTTATATAAGATGGTTTATTGCCAAATGTTGGTGTATTCATTTCATGGATTCAATTGAGATCTATAATTATCATGAAGTTGAAAGGTAAATAAATAAAGAGAAACCATGGTTGGGTTTGGAATTTGCAAGATGAATGGTGATTAACATGATTTGAGGATGAATTTGGTGGATTAATGATTGTGGAATTAAGATATACACATAAAAATGTGTATAATGAAATTAATAGAGGAACCATATTGTATATGAGAAATCATATCATATCATATTATACCTTATATTATGAAGAAGGTATAAATAGGAAGGGGATTCATAACATAAGCTTTTTCACCATATTTTATATTCTAGAGAGAGAGAGAGAGAAGAGTGAGAAGCTCTCCCCTTCCACCCAAACCCGTCAGACTGTTTCCGTCGCTTTTTCCGACCGACTTCGGCAGTATTCCGGCAAGTGACCTACACCATTGCGTAGCATTCGTCAAGAGCTTCAATTTGACTACTCGTGAGCTCCGAGGGGACGATTAACGAGGGAAATATTGCCGTTCAAAGTGAGGTGGGTTCCTTGTGCGAAAATTCGAACTTCCTTGTTTAAATCTCCAGTTTCCGGCCGAGTTCCGACATTTTAACCATAGATTAGTGTTCCTGATATTGTAGGGAGCATTCGAACACCAAGAACTCACCTTTTGGACGCCGGAAAACCTCAGTCGCCGCCGCACGTGGAGGAGCTCCGGTGAGTTTCATTCTCTCTCTAATCCTGGTGTATTGCTCGTAATGGTTAGCATATTTGGAGTCCTTGCAGTCTAGGGAGTCTAGATATGCCATTGCATGTATGATCGGGGTCCGTTTGGGAGTCGCCGAAAAATGCAGTCGCGGCTGCGGGCAGAGTGAAGAAGACAACCTTCTGTCGGTCGACACGAAACATGTCGATCGACAGGGAGGTCGATTGAAGGGGGTGAAGTCGAGTATTCCTGTCGATCGACAGGAGGTGTGTCGATCGACAGGGAGGTTGATCTATGGGGTTGATGACGAGTCAATCCTGTCGATCGACAGGAGGTGTGTCGATCGACAGGGAGGTCGATCTATGGGGTTGATGACGAGTCAATCCTGTCGATCGACAGGAGGTGTGTCGATCGACAGGGAGTCGACAAGAGGAGGATATCGAATCATACCTGTCGGTCGACGGAGAACATGTCGATCGAAAGGGAAGGTCGATATCAATAATGTCGACCAAGTGGTGTCGATCGACTTGAATCTGAGTCGACCAGGTCTGTGTCGACCGACACAGATTCATGTCGGTCGACACAGAGGCTCAAGTTTCATGTCTTGTCGTATTATCCTAGTTCTCTCGAGTCCCATTTGTTTTCAATTAAAGTATATTATTCCAGATATATTGTTCTGACCCGAGAACCCTTGATTGTAGGAAATTGAAGCAAGGATTTAATAAGCTCATTCTAGCTAAAGACATCTAGCCAAGAGCCGAGAACGAGGTGGGAAACTATTTCAGTAAAAAATTAAATGCGGGTTTTACTTTTCAAAACGTGTTATAAAATGCTTTGATTTGAAATGAAACTGCTATGCTTGTTTGATGTCCTATATATGTTCCTCTGGTTGATTCCTATCAACAGAGTGATTAACTGAGAGATATGAAATCATATCCGATAGTTGCTTGTGCTAACCTTGCAAATCCACATACGAAATAATAGGGTGAGAGAGCCCAACAATTAAGGCGAGCGAACCTTATGATGAATTATCTATATATGAAAAGGGTGAGCGAACCCGATCCTCTAAGGCGAGCGAACCTTAAGGATGAGTTAGATATACCAATAAAAGGGTGAGCGAGCCCAAACATCTAAGGTGAGAGAACCTTATGATGAATTTATGAATTAGACCGACTGTGTGTCGAAGTTAAAACAGTTATGATAACACCCAAAATAACACGCGTGGGAAATAATTATTGGCTAACACGGTTCTTTCAACAAAACCCCGTGTTTAGCAGTGTGAGTTGCATAGCATGTTTCTTATATAATGTATGTTTTCGGCATGTTTCTCACTGAGTACGAAAGTACTCAGCCCTCGCGTTATTTCTAAAACGTGCAGGTTAAGCAGCTGGGATGGAAGTAGCGGGTGTAAGCTGGCGAAGAATAAGTGGTTTTTGAGTACAGATCCTGTGACATGTATCTCCATATACATGTCACCATCACGCCACACACACACGCTGCTACACTCTCTGAATATTATCCCTTCCCTTTTTAATGTTTAAAACCCATAAACTTATTTATGAATCTGACTCGAAGTATTATTCTCAGTTATTTATCTTTTAATTAAATGAAATCTTCCGCTTTTTACCTTGAATTGTGTTGATAAAACCTGAAGCATCAATGTAACGTGGCCCCAAATTGGGAAGGTCAGTTGGGGGCGTTACAGTCTATTATAGTACATTATGTTTGAATTAATTGTATGTTTATTAACATGAATATTAGACTTCTGTGGCTACTTATGATGTTACAGTACTTGTGAATTTTACATTACATTGTTTGTCTACGGTAAAGTATATTATGTATGCCTGTTTTTTATATTTACTTGTTGTAGCATGTATAGTTTTAGAATTAGTACATTCTCCATGATTTTTATAATCCATAATAACACATAATATTATATTTTTAAATTTTCAACAGATGAAGAACAAGAAAATGAACCTCCACATGAAGATGAGAACAATGAAGAAACAGAGACACAAGGTACTCTATTTTCCTTTTTTATGTACAGTATACTCAAGTGTTACACATGTTATAATAGTTGCATTAAGTTTATATTTTATTGGATTGTTAGGTTAGTTGTATCTCTGTTCTGTTAGGTTTTTATTATTTTTTATTTTTATTGTACATTATGATTGCATACATTGTATGTTTATTTACATGAATATTAGACTTCTGTGATAATGGTCATAATAAATTAGTTGTGAATTGTCATTACATTGTCTAAGATCTGAACAGTACATCATCTATAGTTGTACTTATATTTAGTTGATGTAGTATGTATAGTGTTAAATTATATGCATTATCTATGCCTATTATAGTACATTATGTTTGTATTGATTGTATGTTTATTAACATGAATATTAGACTTCTGTGGCTACTTATGATGTTACATTACTTGTTAATTTTACATTACATTGTTTGTTACGGTGCAGTACATTATCTATGTCTGTTTTTCATATTTGCATGTATAGTTTTAGAATTAGTACATTCTCCATAATTTTTATAATCCATAATAACATATAATATTATATTTTTAAATTTTCAGTGGATAATGAACAAGAAAATGAACCTCCACATGAAGATGTGAACAATAATCCAGCAAGGAGAGCCAAGAGAAATGAATATCCGAAATTGCTCTATAGAACCAGTCCTAAGTGGTTAGTGGATGCACTGAGT